>BQNB010094796.1:0-26031 GCA_026074375.1 Tanacetum coccineum
TACCCCAAAGAGGCCTCATTATGAAACTCCCTAGTAATATAGCACTTTGCTTAACTAATACCACATATAGGTCTATATAGTTCAAGCACCATGATTAGCAAAACCATTTTAACACAATTCATTTATTTTTGCAAATATAAAGGGCAACATCATTTTGACCGTAAACTTTCGCGTTTTAAGTCCGATTTTGACGTTTCTTATGCCCACGCTTTCGTATTAGGACGAGTTATCATAATTTGACATTTTCATATTTTTGATCCTCTGATGAACAGTACTTTTTACTGTTCACACCAGTTATAAAGTTATTTTTATAGTTTTAATTATCGTAAAACCCGTAAACGTCATATTTTATTCGTTATAGCTCCGTTTTTAGCGATTCTTATTTCGAGTAGGTTCTAGTTATTGAAAATTCTATCAATTTATAAGGTTTACAAAAATAAAAGTTTCTGTCATGAATAGTGTTTTTACTGTTCATAGTTTATAAAATTATTTTTATAAACTTTTAATTACCGAAAACCCGCGAAATTCATAACTAATTCGATATTAATTGAAAAATTACGATTCTTATCATTTTGGAATCCTAAAAATATGTTTTATTAGTTAAAATTATCAAACTTGCTGTTTGATTTAGTTTTTATAAAAGTTATTTTATAAAATTCGTTTAATTAACGTATAACTCGTAATTAGCGTAACTTTTTCGTTATTTATCCGTTTGACAAGTTTCTTACCTTTTCGGAATCGTTACGAGATGTAGAATATTTATAAAACATAATATCCACTGTTTGGAATTCGATTCCAAACAGCCCCTTAATATCTATATATTTACTTATTTATTAAACTTGTTTTATATACTTTTTAACTAAGTAATTTCCACAAGTTTTTCCCCTACTCTTAATATACTATATTATACATATTATATAATCCATAGTTCATATTTTTGTCCTTGAGTCCAAGTAAACAATCCATAACATCACATGAAATCATGAAATCCTTAAGTAAACCTTTACTTACAATTTATGTATGAACATTTTACACTTAAACCAATATGATGTCATACTTATATATCCTTTATTTCATGATATTTACCAACATATAAAGCATGAATAAGTGTACAAAATGCTAACCACAAGTAAAAACTCTTTTACATGATTAAAAAGCCCTAAATGGTGATTTCACTACATATCATCATATATACACATAAAATCATGTTTATGAAATAATGAGAGTTTTAGATAACCTTATATGAGATGTAGTATGATAGCAAACAATATCTAAACCCTTGTTTAGATATCAACCCAAAGTTAACAAGCTTAGAAAACCCTAGTTTTCTTAAAATAAAAACCCTAGCTTTCTTCCTTTTCTTCAACACTTGAAATGATTAACCAATGCTTGGAAACATCTTAGTATATCTTAGGATGGATGTGTGTATGTATGTATGCTCTTAGAAAATCAAGGTATGGATTGGGTTAAAGGGGTGTTTGATGCCGTAGCTATAAGAGAGGAGGAAGAGAGTGTTTTTGTTTGATTTTTAGTTAACACTTGCTATCTATGTGCTTCTCTATGAATACTTGCACATATATAATCTAAATGGTCAAAAAGATTGCAATAGTGGTCTTAGAGACAAGGTTCATGGTCTTAAGGAAGAAAAATTGGTCAAGTGAAACATAGCATGGCTATGTTTAATGAGTTAGTGAAGTACAAAGACCACTTGCAAGATTTTTCTTATTTTTCTTGTATCTATTGCTATAGATCCGGCCATAGAGTGATATAAGTGACATAATTTTGTAACTTTTATGCATTGGGTATAAATGTGGGTATTTGTTGAAGCGTAGAAAAGTTTTGGTGGTTCCGGGAATGCCTAAACGTATTTTATCGCGAAACGAAATCAATTTACGCAACCAATAAAAATACAATGAACAAAGTTAATAATTATCATCAAAATAATTACTTAACACTTGCTTGATGTAAACATTTAATTGTTTGACGCCCGTTTACATTGAACGATAATTTTTAGCTTACGCGATTTAAACTCAATTCATGAAATCACAAGCAAACGCGTACAACACTAAAAATAAATAGTAGATTTATCGACGTCGTCAATGACTTGAAAACACAAGGTGTTATAATGTGATTTAGAGTGATTGTTAGACATTTCAAACATAAAAATTGACTCAAAGATGATTTCGTATCATTCTAGTTAAACTTGTAAGGTATTTTGAAAACTTAAGCCAAAACTCGTCGAAAACTTGAAATCTTGTATTTGGGTTGTCTTTAGTGTTTTTAAGATACGATGTGTAAAAAGAATGGATTAGACACCTTAAAATTTACGTTTTTTGGTCATTTTTGTATGGTTTGTTACGTTTTTGGTAAACTCGTAAACATTTATAAAAGTTGCAAGATAGTACATAGTATAAGTAGTGCTCCGTCCATTTAGGAGGGACAAACTCGGTTGGAAATTCACAATAGAAACTCACAATATTTGAAATTCGCAATATAGTACATTTGGTAGTGCTCCTTAAATTTAGGAACACAAAGTCGCAACACTCTTTAATATTCCTAACCTACGAAACTCGCAACACCAATTTAAATTCGTAATATTACTTAGAAACAAGTAAGGGTCTTTTTTTGTAAATTTACTTTACGAGTTTGACTTTAATTACGAGTTTGCTCTTAACCATTCATCATTACGAGTCCACTTTGGATTACTGTTACTAGTTTGAAAGTAAAAAACTTACGAGTTTTGACTTATAACTCATTATGAGTTTTGACTTATAACTCATTACGAGTTTTGGGTATCAACAATTTACGAGTTTGGGCTTTGTATACCTATTGGGCCTTACGAGTTTTGAATTTTAACCGTTTACGAGTTTGGATTTCATTCCATTGTTACGAGTTTAGATTCATTCCATTGTTACGAGTTTGGATTCATTATATCTTACAAGTTTTGTGATGAACACTTGTTACGAGCTTTATATTTTTTCAACCTTACGAGTTTGAAATTTGTAGAACATAACAAGTTTGGAATCTATGCATTACGAGTTTGCTATTATCACAAGTTTGGTTCAAAGTAATACGAGTTTTGACCTTGGTTGACTTCATTGCGAGTTTGACCAGACTTTGACCATTACGATTTTTGACCAACTTTGAGTTTGTTACGAGTTTTACATCAATCATAACAATCAAATTCTATCTTTATTCATCGATCCACAATCACATCACACCAGTCATTATACTTCGTCATGGCTCAGTAACAAGACATTATCAATGCTGGTTTAGAAAACCGACCCCCAATGCTTTATCGTGAAGGCTATGTTTCTTGGAAAAGCCGTATCAAAAGATACCCCGATAACAAGTCTAATGGGAAACATCTGATTGAATCTATCCTTCAAGGTCCTTACCAGATGAAAGAACATAACATATCAAAACTATGCATGACATGTTAAATAAGTGTACCTCAAGAAAGCTCAATAGGAGAAACCATGCTTATATAATGTTCATTATGATAAGATTGATCTTGCGAACATATTTTCTCCTAAAAGTGTGAAACAATTCTTCTTGCAGAAGAGAGTATATCAAAATTGAGTGATTTAGTAAAACCATACGACTATACAAAACTGAATAACCTTTATGATCTTTTTGTACCACAACAAAAAAAGTCTCGTGAGCAATTGTATTTTGCAAATGATTTGAAAAATAACATTCTCAAAAGACATTTTTAGAAAAAAAAACCAACAAATTTGATGAAAAATATTGAATACTTGCCAAAATAAAAATCAATAAGCAAAAGTAAATATGCTTTCCAAGATGTTCAAGCCAATATGGACAACATCAGATCTATTGATGAAATGGACTAGCAAGAACACAAATTAGATTAGTACTATCCAATTCCTCTAAACGTAAAATTACTAGTTCATGATCTTTTAATTCTACTTGCTCGCAAAGCTTTGAAAAATGTTGAGATTTTTGAAAATGCTTTAAAAGAAGAAATGCTTTAAAAGAAGAAATGCTTAAAGACTTGAAATATGTCAAATCTGTTGAAAAAGAGGCCGATGATCTTTAATTGGAGGTTGCTGAACTCAAATCTCAACTTGAAATTGAAAAAGAGTTTCCAAAAGTGGATGATCTACTCTTGCAAGAATTTTTCTCTAAGGATTTTTTGTGTATTAATCTTCTTTCGATTGATGATATTGATGAATACTCTAAAATGACATGCATATATCTTAAGAAAATTAAAGAATGTGAACGTATTGAAAATGAGTTTTTCAAGAGTCATAAACAGAAACATGACAAAAGTTTTGCACAAATAGAGTAACACTATATTAATCTGGAACTTGCTTTGCAAAATGCTAAAGAAAAGAATGTTTGTGAAAACTCTTGGGTTAACTGACAAAGTTTGAAAAGCTAAAAACAATTCCCTGATTGCTGAACTCAACTGAAAAACGCTTGAAATCAACGATTTGAAGGCTCAGTTGCAAGACAAGACCATTGCAAACGCTTAAATGCGTAATTTGTTGAATAGGGTGAAAGGAAAATATGTGGATACTAAGTTAGAAAAATCATTAGTTGTTCGTCAACCAAATGCTTTTAGATTTCAAAAACCACCAGTCATGGGAAAACCATCTCCTTTCTCAAATTCTCTTGAAAGACAATTTTTTCCAAAATCACAATTCATTCCCAAGATTAATGAGAAAAGGGATTTATCAAAACCAGTCACTCCACAGATTTTGCCTCAAAAAAAAAACATGTTGAAAGAAACACAAATGTGATTAAACCAGGAATATATCGAGTGAACACTAGGACAACACAAGCTAGAACACCTTAGTTCTCACAGACTTTTAGAAGTCCTAACCCACATGTGTCTAATTCTACAAGAGTAATTCACAGCACTAGTGTTAACAGGCCACAATTTAAGAGCACTCACATGAAAGATAAGGTTGTGCAAAACAATAGTCAAGTGATGCTTAAAAAGAAGGAAGTAGAAGACCACCATATGATTTCTAATTTTTTGAATAAAACAAAGTCTGTAACTGCGTGCAATGACAGTTTGAATGCTAAGACTTTGAATGTTAAAGTTGTTTGTGTTACTTATGATAAATGTGTGTTTAATTCAAATCATGATGATCGTGTTTCTAAGTTTATCAATGACGTGAGTGCTAGGGCTAAGAAGCCTCATGTAGTGCCTATTAGTACTAGGAAACCCATAAGAAAAGCGAACCACTTTGTTACAACACCCTATAAGAAAACAATTGCTTCATAATCCGCTATCAAGAAATCCAAGAGTTACTTTAGGATGCTATATGAGAAAACTAGTAAGACATGGACTTGGTGGATTGAAAAAAATGTCTATCAGTATATAAATGGAAACCTAATACTAAGAATGACAATGTGACAACGAGTGTTCGATTACCTTTAGATAATGCTTCTAGGTCAACTAATAACTCGAAACCATTAAACATAATGGGATCCAATTTATCCAACTCTTCATCGTCTTCTAATTCTTTTGAAGATCGTACAAACCATCCTATTCAACGTCGACTCTGGATGCACAAAGCACATGATGGGAAACCTTAAGTTGCTAACTAATTGTGTCAAAAAAATTCTAGGTACGGTGCGGTTCGGCAATGATCAATTTGCATCGATTATTGGATATGGGGATTTGGTTCAAGGGAATGTCACGGTCAAAAGGGTTTATTACGTCGAAGGTCTCAATCATAATCTATTCTCTGTTGGTCAATTTTGTGATGCAGATTTGGAGGTTGCTTTCAGGAAATCTACTTGCTTTGTTAGAGATCTTCAGGGAAACGGCTTACTTACAGGTACTCGTGGATCTGATCTCTATACAATTTCTCTTCAAGAGTCTTCTTCACCAACTCCAATATGTTTCATGGCCAAGGCTTCACCTACTCAAGAATGGTTATGGAATCGTCGTCTTTCTCATCTTAACTTCGACACCATCAACTTGCTTTCCAAGAATGACATTTTGAATGACCTACCAAAGTTGACGTTTGTAAAGGATTGTTATATATCATATTTGCACTGAGTATCATATGTGATGGTTAAGAGTATAAGAGAAAGCTAGAGAGGAAGTTTTCCAATTTTTAAATTTTCATTAAAAGAGAGGGAAGGAGAGAATTACAAGAATGGCAAAACTTGCTTATGTGAGGTTTCTCTCTCTATTTATACTAATCTTCTACCCTACTTAATGAAATGGTAATTTGGTTAATTTAAGTATGTTTGACCAAATTCCCTTATTACAAAGTAAATAAATATTAAAACTACCTATTATTATAAGACCAATTCATAATGAATAATAAACACTTTTTATAATCATAACAATCTCCCCCTAAGGGTTAATTATTCTCGACGCTCTTTAGAATGTAGAATTGGTCTTCCATTCACAAACGATTCCCATCTTCTCATTTGCCTTCGGTGCTTTAGACGCTTCTCTATTTCTCTTTCATAGGCTTGCATGATCTTGAGATCTAAATCATCGAGCAATGGAGTGTTCATCTTGAACTTAGTCTCAAAAACCTTCAACTTTACTTCCTTCAATACTTTTCCCCGAGTAGCATCACAAAATTTTTGTAACTCTGTCAATCCCATAATCCTCTTCTCTTATTTGCTGTTCACGTATACTATACCAACAAATGGTATATCAATAGTAGAGTAAGGAGTTAGTTCATCAATGCTAGGGATCGTTAGAGTTGGATCAGTAAGGTTAATTTTTATCTGATAACTCTCTATTCCAAGCTGAAAGTCATGCACCGTTTCCCAGATCACATAACTTCTGATGAATGTAAGTAAAGAATTCAACAACTTGTTCTCACGGTAGTTGAGTTTGTTGTTCAGGCATAGGTAGTACAAATCTTCAATATCATTCTTGTTAAGATACTTGAAGTCTGCCTCAAAAAAGTTATTCGGCTTGTTGTTGTCTCATTTCACAATAATTTATCCATAAAATTGAGCCCATATTGTTTATGGGATGTAATTCTGAAAACTTTAGTAATCTTGTGATCAGAGAAAACTTCTTCAGGATCAGCCCTTTCTTTTCTTTGTTTAATATTGTAAAGCCTTTTCTGCCATGAATCTTTCTAATGTTGAATCGATAATCGTGCCTCTTCATTGAATGTTTTAAAATCTTTACGTACCTATCGAGTCAGCTTTTCTTCAAGATAATCTTCGGGAAACGAAGTTGCATGAACTTTGCATAGTGAAAGAACATACTTCTTTTCCTCTATATTCCCGTTCTCAGAAAGAATAAATCCTTATTGTACCTTAGAGGATCATTAGGGTTTCTCTAAGGACCATAGAACATTAGAGCATCTTGCTTTAGAGTTATCAAATCCTCCTGTATGCTTTCCCACAATATTTGATTTTCCATATAATCATGTGCTTGTTCTAGATGGTAGGCTTATTCTTCAACATCTTTGAATTGATTTCTCAGCATATCTTTGATTGTAGCCTCCATTATTTTGTGATCAAATATTGTTGGTACTCGCTTATCAACACCTTGAAACTCATTCAACAACTATGAAGTTTCATCTTCTTGAATCACCTCATCTTTATCAACAATTAGAATTTAAACCCATGCATCAAAATCTTTCTGTTGTGGTTGCTCAGATGCTAATGTATTGGATTCCTTATCCGGTTGTTTCAATGAAGAACCTCTTGCAGACTTAGAACTCTTAGACGTATTTTACCCTTTCACCCTCTTCTCCCCCCTCAAGAGGAGCATCATCACCAAGATGGTCTTCATGATCAAGCTTGCGAAAGGCGTCATACCTGCAAGAATCAATAGAGGCAGAAGACTTTTCAAAATTAGCTTTTAGTACATTCCACAAGTCAGAAGCAACTTGGGATTGTAAATCCGACTTCATCTTCAAATAAAGTTGTTGTTATGAGTCAGGAATCGATGCAGTGGAAGTACTTGAAGTTGGATGCACATTAAGAACGGTGTTTTGCATATGAATCTTGAAAAGTTCTTCAATGATCTTAGGTGCGTGTGCAACAAATTCTTGTGAAATTAGAGCAGGAACAACAACTTTTGATTGCTCTCTTTCTTTCTTGATAACATCTGTCACCAACCATGGAAGATAGTCTTTCATAAGATCATTGGTAGCAGATGTAGCAAGCTTGGGAAAAATTTCTCTGAGATATTCATCAACTTTTTGAAGAATGTTCTAAAAATATATGTTGGTGATAAATGTCTTCTTCATCTGCTGCATCATGATACCTTGTCGTCTGCTCATTCTAGTAACGAAACCTCGAAGATGTGTGTGCCTGCTGGAAGTAGGTTGAGATGGAACATGAGATGGAGCATCGGGCATAAGAGTATCTGAAACCATCAATTCCCCAGCAATTGCCTTATCCGAAGATAAGTTAGTCCTAATGGGTCTAGGGGTGAGAGAATTGGTGTCTGCATCTTCTCAGTCCTAGTCTCCAAACTACCCGTCCTTCGAGTTCGGATTAATGCATGATCAATATGATCATCATCATCATCATCCTTATCCTCATCAATCTTAGCATCATAATGCTTATCATCATCATTCTTCTCATCATCATCAACAATCTCCTCTGAATTTTCCTTATGACTCCTGGGCTCTATCCTATTACTGGATTCTTCATTACTTAGGAGCATTGTATAAGCAAATTCGTCCCTATTACATTCTTCATCACCTTCTAAAAGCTTCTCCACATCCTCTTCTAGAATCCTATTTTCAACTAAAGAAACATTTTGTTGTGCCTTATACACTTTAGCAGTTTTAGCTTCAGCCAAGCTAAGTTAAGTTGCTTCAATTATATCATCTCTTTCACCATCATCAATTGGAGGAAGAGAAGCAGCTAGAGTAGCTTTTCTCTGCTTGATCCTGATTTTCAGTGATTGTTTAGGTGTGCTTGACTCTCCCACAATTTGTTTTCCCTTCTTCTTCTTCTTCTTAGCAACTTTAGGGTTAGGTGTCCTAGTGGCGCTAGGTGTCTTAATAGTTCCTTAGGTGTATTCAACCGGTTCTGGTTAAATCATTGGAACTTCTACCCCTTCATACATATCAACATAATCCTTATACGCTTGGGTTTATCTGATCTCATCTGTCAGCAAGTCATTCGGAATCTGTATAGCACGTATTATCACCTCTCTAGTAGTATACATGTCACAAAATGAAGTATCATCCTTGATCGTATGATATTCTTCATCAAGCCTCTTTAGAATTGATTATACTTCTCCATGATATCAGCAATAATGAGTTTGGTGACTCGGGGATATTGACTGACAGTTTGCTTTGATTGCATGACATGAAATAGGAAATTTGTCCAAATAAGACTTGCATAGTCAACATGAACCTTGTTGACAACAACATGGAACATCTGAAGAACATTGATATGTTCTAAAAGCTTTAAATTTATAAACTAGTTTTTACCGAATTTCAAATCAACACACGGGTAAAGTATAACCCCCGTATGTAGTATAGATTTAGGGTAAGACCAGGTCGTTCCACGGGATTGGTGTTTCTTAAAAAGTTAATAAGTTTTGCACTAGAAATATCATTTAGACTTGTCATAAATCTCTAGATAAAAGGGACGATTTACTTTTGTATTTCAAATGATTAAAACATATGTTTATTTGGGGACAAGAGCAAAGATGATAAACATTTAAATAACAATGAACACATGAATTGAAGCATAAACAGGTAGTTATTTAAACGATTATCTATTTTACATAATAAAGAGTCCTTTTGGCCTTTAATCTTTATTATGAAAAATGCTTTAAGATTGATTCACGTTTGGAAATAATGATGATAAACTTTCTCAATCAGGTTCGTTAGACATAAGATTGAGCCTTAAATATTTTCTTACTTGGGTTGATAATCGTTTTATTAGCTAATTCTCACAAAGCTAATACCGACTCATTCATAGACAAACAACTAAAAATCAAGCATAAAGAAGGAGTCTTTCGACCTATATCCATTTTATATGAAAGCTCAAGCGATTAACAAAGATCCAAGTATTTAAATATCAAGTTTAAGATTGTTATTGCCAAAATCATTAGTATTTAACATGTTCATATCCTGACTCTCATTTATCCCAAATAAACATAAATTCACTACTCCATATTGATTGTAATGAAACTCATAGCAAGCATGATAAACTCAGAAAGCATCTTATTAAAGAAGGGAAACAAGGTTCATACCAACTTCACAAGCGAAGGTTGATGATTTCACAAGAACTTTCCCACAAAACTTGTATTATAACAAAGTAAAACCTAGAAACTATAAACAACTCTGTCACAGCAGATTATAGCTTCAAAATACAACTTCACTTGATCCTTCTTGCTGAATTACAACCTGGGATTGGAGGAACTTAGGAGCAAGTTTAACCAAATTCCCAAAATCTTGTTCCTAACTTTGATTCTAAGTATTGTAGTGATTGTAATGTGTTGTGTGTGTAAAACCCTGAGAATAAACTCCAAATTGTAGGCCAAAGATCACCTCAGGTCATGGGTTGAGGGGAAGTGAAAGTTCTCATCTTCAATGCATGATTTTAATGATTTTTGTAACTGCAGCAGCAAGTGCGTCGCACTTCCTACATTAGTAGTGAGTTAAGAAGTGCGTCGTACTTGGATTAAGCATTTATTTATCTTTCCCCGACTATAAGTACGCCTCACATCCTAATATGTGCACTGCACTTGGCTCCATTTCATTTAAAACTTCATTTATATCTCTTCTAGATCCTTCCTTTAACGATCGTTAGCGTATTTAATGGACATCTTTAGCCTTTTTAGTCCTTTTTGCATTCTTCGGTCCTGAACCAACTTTTATTCAAATAAGTATCTAAACATGCGATATTATGTATATTTATATAGATAATTTACATATTTACGAGGGATATTATATGTATATTTAGAGCGTTATCAAATCCTCCCATACATAACTATTGCTTGCCCTCAAGCAATCAAAGCAAAAAGTTCTTCGTTTTTATTTGTGGAAGAATGAAACAAATTAATGATCATAAGCTAAGATAACGCGACAAAGCAACTCACAAATTTTTAGGATTTTTTAATTCACACTCGCTCAATTTTAGTGGAGTAAATAATGTAAGTAAGTCACTCAAACGCTTAGTCATGATTCATTCAAATTACCATAGGCTTGTACAAGAAACTAAACAATTCCGATAGGGCGTAAGCACCATAAAATAATCATCAAAAGAGAGTGTTTTATTTGGTAAATATGAATTGGATATGACATGGGAATTTTTTTGGTTTTTTATTTTTGGTATTTCTTCGGGTTTAAATGTCAAAAAGGTCTATAATCAAATCATCATCAACAATATCCGCAAGTATACTCTTACTTTCTTTCCTTTTTTTTCTTCACTTTTTGGCTTATTTTTGGCTTATTACTTTTTATTTTCTTTCTTTCATTCGGAGATACTTGTTTTCCCCCATACTTATGATAAACATACTACTTCAAACGAAACTTGAAGTTTGCAACCTCGCACTTCATTATAATAGCAATACCAACTTTAACGTACAACAATAAATACAGATAATGCATCAAACAATTCAATTATAAAACTTTTGACAAGGGTTAGGCTAAGGTTCAATGTTGTATTAATATTTTTGTGGTATCTAGCACTAAAGGTAAGTGCTAACAATGGGTTTAATTGGTTTTTACCTCTTTATCAAAAAATGTCTATAACACGCGAACATGTTCTCACTGTGGTTTCGTAAAGATTTCAAGCACCAGTTTTAGAATCAACAAATCACCGACACATTTATACACAAAGAAATCAAGCATAAAAGATGTATGCTTTAGAATATGAATAGGCTTAGAATTCCTCACATTTTCAGTGGTAATGGTTATAAATGTGCTAGTAAAGTTATCGATCCAGAGTCAGATTCACTTAAATGATCAATAAAATGTTTTTTCTTCCAAAACTTAAGTTTTTATACATTTTTACTAATTTTAGTATATATGAGTTTTTATATTTAAAAAAACATTGATAAGTATACACTATATATATTTTTGAAATTTTTAGTTTTCCTATTTATCTCCCCCCACACTTAATATGAGCATTGTCCCTAATGCGAGAAATATTTATAGAGAAAAGATAAATCAGAAAAGTAAATAGGATAATACTTCCCTTATTTTATTCATGCTATGAATTCTTCAAAACTGAGAAAGTAAAATATTGTTTTAATGCCAACAAAGGCATTTTACACACCATAATAATAATAATGTTTTAGGAAATTTTTTTAACCCGTGACCCAACATACGGTCACCAAATCCAAATTGTTTCATCCTGACACTATTCCTGATCTTGCTGCTGTGGCTCCTCATCATATACGGGTGGTGCGTAAACTCCCTGCAATGGAACTCCATAGTGTCCAACCATAAACTCGAAAACACCAGCATATCTATCCGTATGGTATAACTGTCTATGGGACATCCTCTCCAACTGATCCTGCTAAATCTCCATGTTACTCATCCTATCATATAAATCTTGAATAGTCGGGCGCGGGGGTCTTGGTATAGTAACTCGTGGAACACCGGGTGCAAGGTCCTCAGCAATGAACCTCCTAATAGAACCGATCAGCACTTTAAGGGTGGTGGCATCTAAAGCTCTACAGTAAGTCGGGGCACTCAACCCATCTAGCACCTCATCAGTCAATAAATTCATTCTCTTTGCCATCCTCGTGATAAACTGCCCATAATAGATCATGCTCTCTTTGGCTTCCAAATCCCTTTCTCTTAAGCCACTTCGCAATCAACTAAGCCACATTAGCATACCCATTTTGATGCTTAGATTTAAATATACTCATCAACCACAACTCATTTCTTTGCACTTTATCATATCCTGTTGTTCTTTGACATAAACCACATGTAATCATTTTATGCAATACCTTAAGAAAAAACTCCTAATGTTTGAGGCAAGACTCTTGGACAAGTGTAGCTCCTCCTCACTACTAATGTTCAACCAATATTTCCTAGTATTAAAATTCTCATCACTATGCAAACCTCCTTGAAAGTATACCTCAAATCCTCCGTCACTTATCTCAGCAGAATGGTACAAACCCAAACGACAAGCAAACTCCAACAAAGTCAATGTATGTCCACGACCTTCCAACCTAAACTTAATCAATTTCTTGGTCATCAATTCATCATCTGTCACATCTTTATCAAAGTTATAGGTTGCATAAAACTCATGACATAACTCGATGTAGATAGGTTCATTGATATCAAAGGCTCGTCTCCATGCTTCAGAATTGAATATTTCTTCTTCTCCTCCTATTTCATACACTTTGATCTCAAGAATTGCCTCAATCTCTTTCGTACAGCCCATGTTATTTAGCACACCCCAATTAACAATACACGATAAGTAAATTTGTTTTGGAAGTAAACTAGAAAGGTTGGTGTTATATTTCGTTTTAGCATCTCTATTACTCGTACCTTAATGCACAAAATCATGATAAACACGTGGGAGCATAGCTTCCTCCATGGTCTCATGTTGACAGGTTCTTTTTGGTCAAGAACAACCGGCTTCATAGCCGTGCATACCTGAGGTCTGCATTCAAAGACATCATCAAGACATGTAAATATTAGTGTTAGATGAGTTTCATAGCCAACGGATATGCCTAGCTCAGCTGTTCAAACTTTCTGTCTCCATTTCAGACGAAAAGTGCGGCGTACTTTGGTCAAAGCACGGTGTACTTTATGAATTTGCAGCAAGTGCGGCGGTTTTCAAAGAAAAACAGGCGTACTTTCTGGGTTTTCTTAAAATCTTTTGAGTTTTTCTACAGCATCTCCATAAATATTTTTCTTATTTTATTCAAACAGTGTTTTTATCCCCAATATTTCTAAATTTGTTTTAGAATAATTCCTTATGCTATAATTTTCATAGTAATGTGATTTAACTATAATTAAACAAGATTCAAGACATAACTTATTGCTAAGAATGTATGTAAAAACAAGTTTTTATACTAATTAGATTTTGAAACTGAAATTAAATCATACAAACCCTAATCAATTATAAGAAATCAAAATAAGATTAACTATAACAATAAGATAATTATAAAGATTACATACCATAAGCATTGTGATATTAGATGGATTGGTTTTCGAAAATGTTTAAGAGGCTGGCGGTTTTGAGGGTTTTATGTATTTTGTTTTGTCAAAAATGAGAAAAGATTTACTTATATTTGTATAGAAATAAAGCCGTAAACAAAATATAATACTTCAATCCATTATAACTTATATTCATAAATAGAGGGTTATAAGTCCCATACATCAAAGATTTATCCATCATGGATTACAAAACTTTGATAAGTTTTATTCAAACGACTCAACATAGAAAATAAATAAAAAAACACGAAGGAGTATGAAGTATGCTCCTTTTTATTCTTCCTAAATTTTTTCTCCAGGTTTAGAACCAGTTGGGTGACATGATGTCACTCAACTTGTAGTGCTTTAATAACTTTCTCTCTGTGGCTTTTGTTTCATATCCTTGGTCAAACACATTCCCGTAAGGGTCCACAATTTTAACTTTAGTGTGCCATTTCCCATCTCCATCACCTTTTTAGCAAAGTTGTCAGAATAACTTGGTATCCATTCAGAGTTTTGTAATGGTACGGGTAGTGATCCAAGAAAAACAATCATTTTCTTCCACACACAAACTTTTTTGAAAGGGTTTATGGCCTCTTGGAGAGCGAGGGCTTGATCTATCAGGTCATCACAATTTAAGTACTTTGCACGATTTGGTCCATAGAAAGGTTTTCCATTCTCATCCCTCTTTAAATAGTATTCTTCTTCATCGTTACTGTCACTTTCTCCATGATTATTTCTTACCTTGGCAACATAGAACTTCTGGTGACAAACACCATCAAAGATCGAGGTTGTTCCTTTAATAGTGTTCAAGAGACTTCCACAAGTGTATAGAAAACTTCTCCCAACGACGATCGGTACATCTTGGTCCACAGGTATGTCTAGGATTAAAAACTTTTCAAGTATTGTAGTGACACCAACTTGGCATAACATATCTTTTAATATCCCTATTGGTTCAGCTTTGGAGTGGTCGAGTGTAGTAATTATATGGCTCACCGGTTTGACTTGATCTCTTCCTAAGTTCGTGTTGACACAGTAAGGTAGGACATTAATATTCGAACCGGTGTCGGCTAAGGCATGAAAGTCGAAGTTTGCTTCTATGAGAATAGGTAGAACAAATACTCCTGGATCGTTCTTTTCTTTTATAGCTTTGTAACTCCTAATAACTTCTTTAGTGGCAACTTCTTCTTCTAATTCAACTTCTTCATCCGGTTTTAATCTATCCAACAATACATTGTCGAGAAGCTTCTTGTGTTGGTCACTAAACTTAAGAGTCTCGATGATCGGTCTAGGTTCTTAAAGGATCATAATTCATTTATAAATATCCTTCTCCATATATTCTCGAGAAACTTCTTCTTGAGTCAAAGGTTTTTTAACAGTTAAGGAGGGCCCTTCATCAGAGTAACTCATTTTATAATTTCCATATGGCCTCTTTTTATTTCATGTACTTTTCCCCATATTGCAACCAAACGTAGAAACACCAGTCACATCAGGTTGTGGTAGATCACTATCATCCACACTAGCTAGTATAGCTTCCCCGTCATCATCGGAGTCATCATTGAGAGAAACAAGACCAGGATAAATAGTTATAATCCCGTTTCTAAAATCAACTATTCATTTGGTGAGTCTAAGGAATGACCGACCAAGTACAACTCCAGGCTCAACATCGTCTTCCTCTGGGTTTATGATGAACTTAAAAAAATAAAGCTCTCTTTTCAAAGCGACTAACAACTCCTTTTTCACAACTTTTTCCCAATCTTTCTCTTCATAGTCCAAAAGAAGCTTAATGACAAACTCATTTGAAATCATGTTCTTTTCATACTCTAAGTTTATTTCTCCATCATAAGCATGCAAACCACTCACAAAGCAAGGAGTGATGTATCGTTCAATCATTTCCTCCGTTTCCATACGATAGAAAGTGAAAGCCTTTGTCTCCTTCTTCTTACCACTATCAGCAGTATCCAGATACTCTAGTCCTTCCTACTGCCCTTCACTCTCAAATCTATCATTTAAAGAAACATGATCATTCTCTCCTAAGCATAATCGTCTGCTACTAGTATTTGAGTCCATTATGATCTAAAAACAACACAACATCAAAATCAACGTTAGTGGGTTAGTATAAATAAAGATAAACAGTTTTATACACTTAAGTAATATCAGTAAACATTTAAAAATTAAATAACAGAGTAATTTCTTCATAACGAAGAAGATACACAGCTTCTGTGCATGTTCAGATATACAAGTGCGGCGCTGATGTGTCGTTGTGTGGTTGTAAATTATGATTTAAGTTTTAAATTTATATTTTGCCGACTTAACCAAAAACAACACTTTAACGGGTAGTGTACCCGGTCGGTGGTAGTTTCGTGGTAAGTAGGGTGTCGATCACTAAGAGCGAGAAACACTTTCAATTTATTAATACTTTGGTTTTTCTAATCTATGCTAAACCTATGCTACACCTAAGATAATCCTAAATCTAATGGATAAGGGGGGGTTTTTAGCCTAAGAGACTGGCACGGGTTTAGTGGTGACTAAAACCAATTCAAGAAACTAAAACACACGCAAGCAAATTAACAAAAGATAAAAGAGCGGTCTAGCCAAATATAAGAAAACTATATTAACCATTATTAATTAAATCAGAATGTTGGTTTGTTTATTTAGTTCAATGATTACTTATTTTAAAGCGGCATATCATTCTTAAGACTTAGGCGTTACTTCTTCCTAAGACCTAGACACGTAGGATTCTATCACAATTAAACGCATCCACATAAAGCATCCTGTTTATTAATTATAATTCATTTAGAGGACAGCACGGTGTATATCGTACGAACCCTAGCTCATAAAGACTTTACCCACTTACTGCTTAATGGTAACTTGTATTAGGTAGTAGTCCATAATCCACTCTATACCAAAGAATCAAAACGTTATTTGTTAGTCCTACGACATGACCTATGGTAGCCTAAATTTTTCATGAAAACAAGGCAAGCAGGACGTTATTAGTGATCCTATTTGTTCCACCTATACGAATTACTATATGGAGAGCCATCTCGACATCTAGATTACTTGGTCCGTATCACTAGATCCAGTTGAATGACAGGTCGCATATTAAAGCACATAAACAAGTATCATGTGATAAACACAATCAACAAATTCAACGATAAATTAAAAAATCGAGATAAACAAACCAAACGTTAAGATCTTCATAATAATGGCTAATACCCGAAGGTATTAGCCTTCAAACATTATAATTAATACAAAAGTAATGATTTAGCCAAGGTAAACTAACTTAGTTAACGAATGATACCAAAAACTAAACGATTACAAGAGTATAAGAAATTACACGTTGTCTCCTATGGAATTAATCGCGTTGCTCGACCTCTTCTGCTCTTTTTCTCCTCTGAAAATCGACTTTTATGGTTTAGGTATCGAGAATATGATTTAGCACACTTAAAACTCATTTTTGAGTTTTCTATTTATAGGGTTTGGAATATGGTCGATACGGTGTATCTAAAGTCTTGGATACGGCGTATTGGGGATTTCTTGGAGTAGGGACCACGTTTGATATCTTCCAGAATATTTTATTTCCATATAGCTTGAATACGACGTATTGCCTTCTTCTGGATACGGCGTATTGGATCTTGTTTCCTTTGTGGTCTTTGGTGAGTGCAGGCACAGATACGCCATATCTTCTTTGATGGATACGGCGTATTGGTTGTCAGAACGATAATCTTCAAAAAATCTTCGTTTAAGCTCCAAAATGCATGTATTTTAGTTAATCTTCACCAAGTACTCCGTAATTACTGTAATTCTTAAATACAAACGATTAAGTAACCATTGTGTGCAATAATTATACAAAATAGGTTAATTACATGGGATAAATGATGCTATAAAATATACGTTATTTGATGTCATCAAATATCCCCCTACCTGAATCCTACTTGTCCTCAAGTAGCCTTTAGAAGTTTATGAAAATGTATCCCTAAGGATATTTCCGTTTAAGCATTTATTTGACCTGTTACAAGTATACAACAAAACACCTCACAAAATAAGAAGATAAAAACACTCAAATCAGTCAACTAATCAATGTGGTAACATGTAACTAATTCGCTCAATTGCTCGATCGTGATGAGTATTCTATCATAGGCTTGGCAAGGATACATATCTCAACCACTAGAGCTAAGGAGTAACAAGTTTATAAAGGTAAAATGAGTTTTTATTATAAGACTTGGGGTTGATCATTCTACAATATTTCACCAAAAGTACCACACCAATAAGGCAGCTGAAGCACACATACATGGCCGTAACGACGGAATAGACACGTGTGTTTGATCAAATCCTCATTCGAGTTTAACCAAGGGTTAGGATGAAGAATGATATAGGGTAGGGATCTTCTAACTTTCACCAATAGTAATAAACCAACAAGGCAGCTGAGACATATATACATGGCCGTAATGACAGATAGATTTGCATACTTGTACACATCTCAATTCGCGTATAAAACTTATGGTTTATGATTAGGAAAGGAATAATTCGTGTTTAATAAAAAAATTATGAAACAAATAGACTAGGTCCCAAAGATATTAGATGCTATGAAACGTTTTTCGACGTTACTGGATTAAACAATACTATATACAACTTCTTGATCATTGATCATCTAACTAACAAACCGAGTTGGCAGTTCCCGTAATGGTCACACTTTTCCAATCATCCATTTACTTTGCATACTCTTTTACAAGGACAAGTGGCGATATCTACCACTTTATACAATACTCTACATCGTTTACTTATAAGACGTATCAACAAATAATCGATCCTTCATATAATTCCTTCGGTCTAAGCTTTTGCGAAACGATTATCTTTAAACTTTCCTCTTCTCTTTTTTTGTTGTGATTTTCTAATTTTTTTTTGATTTTTTTTGTCTAACTACGAAAACTCGGTGTAATTTCACATACTTCACGATCATAATAACTCCGGATAATTTTCTCCATAATTCTTCATTCTTCGAACGTAACAATAATGCGTTTGGTAGTAAAAATACAGGAGTTTTGATACTTTATTACCATTCCATTTGCAATGTGACAATTTCTTTCCAACCGTTACAAGATAGAAAATTAATACTCAAGATCTCGGGAAATATATACTTTACACTTTTTAAGCAACTAGAACTGATAATATGGACATAATTAACAGCGGTAGGCTAAGGTGGTAAAGGTGTAACGGGAAATGATAATAGTTGGTTGTAATTCCTAAGGATGACTCTATTAGTTTTTCTAGGGGTATCTTACTCTTAATATGAGAGTAAACAAAGGGTTTATACAGGGATTTAACTAACCAGTGTAGTTAGTTAATAAAACAACATATAAAGGCTTTTTGGGTGTAATCCTAGAATTTTATCAATTTAAACAAGTTACTCCATCTAAATCCATAGTACTCATTATTGTGGTCTCGAATAGATATACCAAGCCAAGTTCTAAAGTCTACAACATCACAAGCACACTCATATTTTGTGGAAATGTGGTTTTAAGCATCTTGATAACAGTAAGGTTAAATCCTCACAATATCTAACAAGGGTTATTGTGTGCAGGTTATGTATCAAGTAATTAAACAAAAGTATGCTTAATTTTTTTTAATTTTGAGCATAATTTAAGCATTTTGATGTGAAAAATAGGACAAGTGTTGATCCCACTCGAATAGATCTTGCTTAGCTTGTAAGAAGCTTAGTTGTATTGAATAAATCCAAGACAACTATGGTAGAAACCTTGATTATGAATATCACAGAACTGTGGCGTATTAGTCAATGATAATAAGAAGTATTCTTTATAATATCGAGTATACCACACAAATTCAAGGAATACGACAGATTACTAAACTTTCAGGCCTCAAAATAAAACGAACAACTTTAATTGTGTGTTAGGGTTTACATATCCTTGATGTCTTACGAAATATCAATGATGTACATCTATAATTATGACATACTGGATCTCCTGTTGATACACTAAGGAGTACCTTCAAGGCTTACATTACTTTCCTAACTTATCTGATCTTTTCTATAAAACAAACGTAATCTCTTAAACAAAATAAGGTATACAATATCTTCTTTACAAATAATCTAATTACCTTAATCTTTGTAAGTATTCTTGTTCTCTAATCAATCTTTGATCTCTTCTTTGTTAGCATATTCCTTCCAGTAGTAGTAATCACTCAGCAGTTTTAACTGAGCAAAAGCCAGTATTAAACTGCTTAGAAAGTTTTTCTCTAGCTAGTACTAATATACACAAGCTCAGTACTAACTTTTTTTTTACTAGATGTTAGTAACTACCTTAGTATATTCTTCAGTCTTATCTCTGAGCAGTCTTCAACTCTACTCAGCCGAACAGTATACTTTATACTAAACAGTTACTAATTTTATCTAACATTAAGTAACTAACCAGTAGTAACTTTTATACTACCAGTACTATAACTACTTAGCATTAATTTTTTTATTGTATTACCTGCAGCACTAAGTTATTGCTTGACAAACAATAATATATACTGAGCAGCAGTAACTCTAAAGAATATCTCAAGTCTTTTACCCAACAATCCTTACCAAAACTTGATGTTCATCATCTGAAATATTAATTTAATTAAAAGTCTTCACCTATCCCAGGCGGATTGCATGTTAAACACTTCATGACCTTTTTCCTGCGTTGTCATGAGCTTGAGTATTGATAACACATTCCTTTCTAAACGGTCAGCTTGAAGCTTTTTATTCAACATGTTTGTGATTGTTATTGGTGTAAGGGGATATCTTTTCTCAACTAACATAAAGATATGTAGATTTTTAAACCTCAAAAAGTGCACTCCACAATTATCAAACAACTTCCAAATAGTCACTTTGTATCCTTGTAAATTTCTCCATACTTCACTTTTTATGTTAGGTTCAAACATTACTTTCAAATCACCCATACCACTCTTTCATAATCCTCCTTTGGCCTTGTATTTTCATGTCTAGCTTTAACCAACTTCCAGAGGGTCTCCAAGTCTTCTCTATCAATATCCTTAAGCATCTTTATCATTGTTCGATTCTCTTTTTGTGCTTCATCAGCCTCTTTCAATTTAAAGGAGCCTTTTCTTTCCATCTTTATCAATCTTGTATTCAGCAATCACTGGAGGTTTAATAGCTAGAGGTATAGCATCAATTGCTACCTCATCATCTTTAATTGTCTCAATATTCCTTTTTATCTCTGCCTCCTCTTGATCATCTTTTTCAGCTTCTACATGCTCATCTATCTTTTGCTTCTTTGATTTATTAGAATCAAGCTCATCTCTTGCTCTTTTAGAACCTCCTTCAATTCTTGTCACACTGCTTTTCACCACCTCTGAATCTATAGGAATAAATGAACTTACCTGTTTGTATGCTTTGTCAAAGAGCTCTTGAATTTCTTCATAACTCCTTCCTTTCAGCTGATTGTGCTTGTATCCACCCATATTTTTCAGGTATGTACACATTCTATTCCTTATTTGATTTTTAGTAGGTGGTTTACTTCTTTGCTCTGCTGCTCTCAGCTACAAAGAACTTTTTCCTTTTAGCTATCAACTCCACTAACATTCTTGACTTTTCTTCACTGGAGAATTGTTCTTGTTCTTCAGCTTGGAGTCTTGCAGCTAATTGCTCATCAACATCAATCATAGCTTGAATTCTATCTAGTTCTTCAATATTTGCTGCTCTGCTAGCTTCTTCTTGTGCAACTCTTTCTTTTTCTAACTCTGCTTGTTCTTCAGCTTGCAATTTGAGTGCCAATTCTTCATCAAGTGTAATTTGATCTTTCTTCTTTAATGGCTCTTCAGCTCTACCATTTTTCCCTTGCCTTTGTCTTTAGCCTGTGGAAGTTATGAAGCTTGTAAAGATGATGATGTTGTTTTGAATTCACTTGGCTCTTGAACTACAACCCCTCTAGCCTTGGGTCTTGTAGTTGTAGTTGTTGTAGCAGCAATTGTAACAGCCTTTGGTTTAGCTGCTTTAATCTCTATCAAGGTCTGAGCCAGAGTCAACTCATCAACAGTTGTTGTAGTACTGGCAGTAGTAACTACTTCACCATCAGTAGTAACTGGATCAGCAATACTAATTCGCTTTTTTTGTTAACTTATCGTTTTCAGCAAACATCCTCCTTTCACCTTGTAAATCATCTTGTACATTAAACAACATCTCTTCATCATATCTTTCCCGAGTCTCATCAATCAAAGTCACTTCTTCATCAGCATCAAGATCAGCTATTTTCCTCCTATGTTTGGATACATCCTCTTGAGCACCCAAACTAACATCATTAGAGGATTCTACCCTGCTAGCTAAACCACCTTCCTTAACCTCTTGAGCCTTAAAGTTCTTGGCTTCTTTCTCTATTCCAACTGCTTAAATCTCTTCTTTAAACTGGCAATCTCCTTTGCTTGAGCAGTCTTTGCTTCCTCCAAATCAAGAACCTGCTTTTGTAGTTTGGTACATAATAAGTGAAAAACCGGGGACGATGAATTTATCCTTTTTGGGGCATTCTCGGATCGAAATGCATCTTGTTCTATGATCCCTAAAAGTTATAAAATAACGAAAGTCAAATAAGTTAGTTAGTTGCTTAATATGAAAAATACAAAAATATGTGTAGGAATAAGAGTATGTATTTAGAAAATGGTAAAAACGGGGCTTGTTGAAGCTATTGATTCTTAAAATTCTCTTGACGAACACTTAGCTACTTTTCGAGGTTATTAGTCGAGGGGGATCGAGATTCTTAGTTTTCTAAGTGCTTACTTCATAACATTGCGTGAGGACACGGCAATGTCTTAGTATGGGGGATTTTGGTGTGTGTTTAATTACACATACCTTTTACCTTTTAAAACGAGCTTAAATGACTAAAAATGTACGGAAAATACAATGTATATGCTTGTTTTTGTGTTTGTGTATGTGCAGGTAACGGATATCAAGAAAACGACAAAACAAAGGCAAAACCGGACAAAACCGAGCACGAGATTAGAGAGAGCACGAGAATTCAAGTCTGACGGTGGTATCATCTTTTATTGGGCCGGCCCGACACCATTTATATGGGTCGGACCGACCCATACTTATTATAATAAAATGATATCAACTTTCAAATGCACCATTTATATAGTGAGCAGCCCAGTTTTGAAATCATGAAGCCAAGCCCAAGATACGACTCAGCCCATCAAACGAAATTGAAAATATCATGAGGCCCAGTAAACAAGGTGAGTCCATGCATCGAGTCCTATGGGAGTGTGCTTATAAAATACGCCAGGAAGGATAGATAGGTATCTTTTTTTTTGATATCTTTGTCTTATCTTTTTTTTTCGGAAGCAGCAACAGAAAGATAAGAAACATTATCTCATCTTCTTTTTTTGTTTCTTTCATTGTTTTCTTGTTTTTTTACACTTAACGCAAGTAGTAGTAGGTTAGAGAAGGATTTTGTAGCTTATTTCTAGCGTGTTATTGTACGGCTTATTTCCAGTTTATTATTGTTAGCTTATTGTAAAAGATCCTTTACTAATATGAAGATGTTTGAGGTTTGCTTTGTCACTTGAGGTGCTTATTTTTATTGCTTATTTCATTTCCCTTTTTTTTTCATTTCTATTCGAAATAAGCTCACCCTATAGCTTATTTCGATCAAAATAAGCTGTTCGGAAATAAGCTTATGATATAGCTTATTGCTCGAACTCTTTAATCTCGTTTTCTTTTCTATTACGTTTAGCTCGATTCGGAAATAAGAAAAAGGGTGCGACGAGTTTGTAAAGGACTAGGCTTATTCTATAAGCCTTGGTCACCCTTTCACTTTCGAGAGCATATTAGCTTATTACATAACTCATTATTACTTGTTAGTATCTAGACGTTTTTATTGTTAATTCGTTTGTTTAAAAAAAAACAGTTTCTTTTATTCACACATTTTTGTCAGCAGGTTTAATGGGCTTGGCCCAATTGATTTATTAAAACAGTTTTGCTAATCAACGTTTTCTAAATTTAGTCTATAAATTTCGTTTAATAATTATAAAAGTTTAAAACCACTTCAAAAGTTTAATGGAGTTTTTGTCCTAAACTTGTTTGTTTTGTGATGATGGATTCGGTTAAACTCTTGAGGCGTGGAGCTTATGGATTGTATAAGCTAACCTATTTTCTAAGTCAAAAAGTTAGTTATATTTTATTTAGCTTATTAGAAAATAAAGTTTACCCACTTTATAATCTTTTAAGCAAATAAAGTCTAAATAAGAAATAAACTTGGTATTTAGTCTAGTTTATATAATTGGGTGGTTTATTCGTATCGGTTTCGTCATTCGGGTTTTACTCTCTTTCCTTTTTTCTATAATTAGTAGTTTTAGCTTATGTAGCTTAATATGATTATTATCGTTATGCTTATTAGTTCTAGTTGCCATGATTAGCAAGTTTTTCCATTTTATTAGTTGTAATTTTATTTTAACATGTCTATTATTATTGTCCATTTAGTTGCCATGCTTAGTTAGTATGTTTATTTGTTGCTTTATTCGTTTATGCTTATTGTTATGCTTAGTTTAGTTGTTATTATTGCCATATTTATCGTAGACTTGTGGTATGCTCGTTTATTATTTGCTCGTTGATTGTTGTTTAGTTAGTTGTTATTTAATTTATTGTCATTGTCGTTTATTGTTATTTAGCGAGCATGCCCGTTTTAGTATTATTTTAGCTTTATTATAATTTTTATATTATATTTTTAGTTTAAAACCAAAACCAACATATTTGCCATTCAAGCATCAAACGAAACATTCTCGTGAATTTCAATTCATCTCTCGCCGTGGAAACGACACTCGGAAGATAGACTATTATTTTTTCTAAAGTGATTTTCTTATCTAACGGGATACTCTCTATACTATTACTATTTGGTATTTTATATATTTTATTATATATATTTATATCGAATCAATCCCCGGCTGAGGGAACAAGGTCAACAACAGGTACCACAGAAGAATCAGTTAGAGCTAGGTGCTCCTCCTCCTCCTCATCCTCAGTGGGCTCCTCATCCTCATCATTTGTATCATCATCATCGTCTTCATCCTCGAACTCATGCTCCTCACTAAGATCCTCCTCGGGATCCTCATCGTCATCCTCTTCGCCATCCTCGGGCTCATCTAGATAATTAATAGAATCCTCATCAGTATCCTCCTCCATCGAATCCGAGTCAGCAACGTATCCATGTGACTCAGCAGTCGGTGAAGCATCATCAGCATAAGGTTGATCCTCGACCTGAATGTCATCATCTGATGGTGCGTGGTACTCCGGGTGCTCTGGCTCCGGAACATATACTAGTACATGCTCATCCAACTCCATAGGGTCAGGTACATAGGCAGGTGACAGTGGGTGTGCCTTCCCCTGTTGGGCCACCTCCTCGTAGGGGTCCATCTCTAGAAGCTCGCCGGAATTCACGAGTGGAATACCCCATGATGATGGTTCATTTGAATCAGAAGATACGGACGTATAGGTAACAACGGACGATGCGTTGTCTGATGACATGCCAAATCTGTAACCATAATATAAACTTGTATAAGTATATTATATAAGACCATCATTAATATACGTAATGAAATATTGACACGTTTATAACCTATGTAAGCACTAAGTATAATTAACTAATGCTAAAATGGTGCATAACGTGTAAGCATGTATACTAGATGCGATTAAGTAATGTATGTATGTCCCTTGAAATCTTTTGAATGACGCAATGTTTGAAAAATGGATATAGACCAAGTAAAGACATTTGACCTGGTTCTCTATAACCTTGGCTTTGATACCAATCTGTAACACCCCCCAAAATGGGTCGCAGCGGAATATGATACTCCGGAGGTATTACTTCATAGATCAATAGCACAAGATATGAGAACGAACTCTATAAGAGTCGTTTAAAAATTGATACATTGGATTTCATAAATAGTTTGTTAC
>BQNB010094797.1:1969-26031 GCA_026074375.1 Tanacetum coccineum
GAATGAAATGTGTTATCAGCTTCTTAAGCTCATCACAAAATAGCTCAAGAATCAATGAAGTGTTTAGAAGCATCCTCCTGGGGATTAATGAAGCTTCAGTAAAGAAACTTAAGATTTTGAAGGAGAATATCAAGTTTAGGGGAGGATTGTTAGGATTAAAAGACTTTATGATGATCTTGAAGTTACTACTGCTAAGGTTTGTATTACTGCTGCTAAGCAAAAGTTCGTGTTGTTCATTAACTCTAAGGAAAAATATGCTAAGTAGTTAGTACTGCTAGTGTAACTTAGTTACTACTGCTAGTGTAACTTAGTACTGCTAGTGTATATTAGTACTGCTAGTATATGTTAGTACTGCTAGAGTAAAGTTAGTACTGGTGATGAAGATTGAAGAAAATATTCTAAGTAGTTACTACTGCTTGTACACAGTTAATGCTGCTAGTGTATAAGCTACTACTGCTTGTTCAAAGTTAATGCTGCTAGTACAAAGTTACAGTTGTTGAAAGATTAAGACTGCTAAAAGAGTTTCTACTGTCAAGGGATAGATAAAGACTGCTCAGAGAAAAGATAAAGATTGCTTATGTGATATGTATGATATATTTTTATAAAAAATACATATAAGTTATTTTTTTAGAAGATCGTGATAACTTAGGAAAATATTATAAGCCGACTAGGACTCCTTGATGTATAAAAGGAGGTCCTAGGGCATAGAGTTTGATATCTTTTGTTTTGATATCGTTATAGCTTCAAGGTTTTGTAACCCTAATACTAGTTAGAGTATTCGTATTAATATATTGAAGCTTTGTTTGTTAATCTGTGTGTTCATTAGAATTACTGTTCTATTGCATATTCTTCTTATTGATCAAAGATTAGATTCCGCATAATCTTTGATATATTTTACAAAGTTTCTATCATAGTTATGTAGGATTTATCTTGCATAACTAAACCTTACACAAGCTAAGGAATTCAAGATCCATTCATGTTGGATCAACAAGTGGTATCAGAGCTTGTTGCTTTGAGAAACTTTGCTAAGAAGACATGGATCAAGACTCAGCACATATGGTGGCTGCATTAAAAGTGTCTATGCTCAAACCAGGTGAGTATGAGCTTTGAAGGATGAGGATGGAACAGTACATCCAGATGATTGATTATTCTTTATGGGAAGTTATAGAGAATGGTAATGCACCTCCAATAACAAAAGTTATTGAAGGTGTTGAGACTACAATTTCTCCTACAATTGTTGAAGAAAAGGCATAAAGGAGGTTAGAGTTGAAGGCAAGAAGAACTTTATTGATGGGCATTCCTAATGAGCATTGGTATGTGCTTAAACACACATACCTTTTACCTTTAAAAACGAGCTAAAATAACCAAAAACGGACTTAAAATGCCGGTTTGGGGAATTCTTTGGCTTTTACTAAAAAGACCTCTAAGGAATTTTTTTAAAAAGTAGCCAGTATGAAAATTTTACACACATCTAGCTAAGAGGTGTTAGATCAACCTTTGATAGGCTTCAAAAGATTATCAGTCAGTTGGCGATTTCATGGTGAAGTATCGCACAAGTAGATGTGATCAGAAGTTCTTAAGGAAGTCTATCAACTAGAATGGAACACGAATACCATTGTGAGGTGGAAAAGCTGAGATAGATACATTAAGCCTAGATGTTATTTTCAACAACCTGAAGATCTATGGAACAGAGGTCAAAGTAACATCAAGCTCAAAGCCAAACACACAAATCGTAGTCCTTTGTGTCCTCAAACAGCACCGCAATTACATATGGAGTAGTTAATACTGATCATGGTGTTACAACTGCTAGCCTCAAGACTACTGCTGTTAACTCAACAACTATTGATACTTGAATGTGATGCTGGTTATCAGTGCTTTCTTTGCAAGGTCAACCAATAGTCCACAACTTGACAATGAGAACTTACAACAAATTAATCCTGATGATTTAGAAGAGATGGACTTAAGGTGGCAGATGGCTATGCTAACAATGAGGGCAAGGAGATTCTTGAAGAACACTAGAAGAAAGCTTACTGTTAATGGTAATGAGACCATTGGGTTTGATAAGTCTAAGGTGGAGTGTTTTACAAACTGCCACAAAAGGGGACTCTTTGCAAGGATTTCGTAGGCAGGGCTCCTAGGAACCAAGAAAACATGATATGGAGATCACAAGTAGGGTTGTTTTTTTCTGCCTAGTAAGAGACAACTACTTCTAATGCTTTGATGTCTTGTGATGGTGATGGTTATGATTGGAGTGATCAAGGAGAAGAAGGTTCCAATAACTTTGCACTCATGGCTTTACACTTCTACAAGTTTAACTTTGAGTATATACTGATTCAAAATGTTCATCATTTTGTTTGAAATATGTTAAATTCTTAAAGAACAAAATGGAACAACTGTTAAATGACTTTAAGGCATCCTAAGTTTAATGCTATTACTATTATACAGGTTTAGAGTCTGTAGAACAAGACTTTTGTTTATAATTAAAATATGAGTTGTATATGTGGAAGATATAAGGTCTTAAACGTAAGATTCATTTAAGAGAAGAGCATTACAGTGCTTAGGAGGAAGTTGACTTTGGTCTCAATATCAAAAAGATGAAATTCAAACTAAACAGTAAGAAAATTTTGAGAATTTCTTATAATAGCTTAAGCATATAATTTGATGTCTGATAGTTGATAAGTGCAAAAAGGTTTAGGGTATAATGCTTGTTCATCCCTCCCTTATATATCTTTTTTTTTTTACAGAAACTGTATGCTCCAAAAACTTATTTGTCATTTCTTTTGAATAAGAAGTTTTGTAATGAGCACTGATAGTTAGTGAGCCTACAGTTAAGAAGCCTATAGTTGAGACTAGTGAAGCTAAGGCTAGTGCATACAAGCCTAAGGTTGTTAGGAAGAATAATAGTGCTCCAATTATTGAGAATTAGGTATCTGATAGTGAGGAAGAAGATGTGCCTCAGGCTAAGATTGAAAAGAAAATTGTTAAACCTAGTTTTGCTAAAATAAAGTTTGTTAAATCTAAAGAGCAAGTAAAAACTCCTTGGAAAACAATTTTTAAACAAGGTAATCAAAACAGGCTGAACACACAGTCCTAGAGGAAACCAAAGAAACTGGAATAATATGATGTCTCAAAAACTGGGAAGTAATTTTGAGATGATTAACAAAGCTTGCTATGTGTGTGGAAGTTTTGATCACCTGCAGTATGATTGTAATAACCATTAGAGACTGTTTAATAATAAAAAGATGGTAAAACTAGTTTGGAACTATACTCAAAAGGTGAATCACCAGAATTTTTCTAGAATGACTCACCCCAGTCCTAAAAGGAACTTGGTTCCAAAAGCAGTATTATTCGAGGGGTCTGGCCTAGTATCACTTCTAATACTGCTTAGACATTATTTACTGCTATACCCAGACATGTGGAAGCCATATGATCTTTTAAGCTAAGTTTGTTTAGAACTTTAATCTAGGATTAACAATAACAAAGAAGAATAGAATGCACAACGGAATAAACATTAAGAAGGAACATTCTTTATATTGACTACAGGTTTCATCATCATCTTTGATACAATGGACTACTACAAGCCCAATTCTTCCTTGTTCAATGGTTATAGAAGTGTTATTTAAACTATAAACAGGGAATCAAGATCCCTTAAGGATGAACAAATAAATTTCTAGGCGTCCACTTTAGAGGATTGACGCTAGAACACGCCACATCTCCTTTTTTTTGGTGTTTAATCTCCCCCATGACACACACAAAATTATATCTAGGGATTCTCATTTATATAGTTGAGGTCCATTAGTTTTACAAGGGAATGCATAATTTTTATAAGGAAAATAAATCTTTTTAATTATTTATTACTTCATCTTTATCTTCAAGATCATTTCTTTTGGGAATTTTTATCTTTTTGTAGATTTATCCTCCAACAACCTTGAAAATTACATAATTGTCATTTAAGTCCCTATTGTTTCCTTTTCATTCATTGTTTTGTCTTATCAACTCAAAATATATTTCCCAACAATCTTCCCCTAATTAATAATGACAAAACCAAATAAGTACAAACTTCCCCTGAAGTTAATATATGATGAAACATACTTCCCCTTAAATCCATTGTTAATTCCAACCAAGGGATCTATTAGTTGCACATTTTTTTATTGTAAATCTTCTTCTCCTTTTTTTCATTATAAAAATAGGGGACTAAAGTATGCAACTTTGATTTCAACCGCCACTTTCCATATCCACACTTCTAATCCAGGCCCTCATCAACTCAAATTACCTCCATGTAAATGGAAACTTGTGCAGTAGTAGGAAACTTTTAAACTAGCAGTAGTAATAATAACTAGCAGTAGTAAAAACCTTCACCTTAATGATGCATGTAAATGGTTAAACATTTTAACAATAAGCTTCCCTGAAACCCATATGTTAACCATTTCTTGAATCTTCAATTCTGTAAGCTTTATGTAATGATCACTGATGAAGAAAAACTATGTATAACAATCTTGATGCTGTAGTAGAAACACCCAAAACTTGTGTTCTGTATATCTTTTACTATCCACGAGATGTTAAACTTATACAAGACAAAGTATAATGTAGATCAAACTCTTGACAAATATCGTTATCTTTTATGTGACACATAACCAAAGTGATAGCCAAACTGTGAGCAGAGCCACCATAAGTTAGATCACACATTTGCTAGATTCGTCATGTCTTCGTCATCACCGTTTGTAGGCACGAACAAGTTATCTCATCATATTGGTAGCCATTTTGAGATATGATAAGTAGAACACAAACCTGTGAAACTCACCTTCAACTACAAAAAAGTGATTATCATTATTCTTCGTAACCAATTCGAACTAATATCCAAAATACAAGCTTTTTTTGTACGGTTATGAACATTTCTAAAACCAAAATACAAAATTCAAATCTGTTAGCTTCCCTTAAATGAAGCATCCAATTCAATTCGAGATCCAAACCATGTGTGTGTCTTCGATATCTGTATGCCCTTGCAGTTGTAACTTCTTTCTTGCAGCTTGAACGCAAACCAATATTACTTTCCTTGAAGACCAATACTTGCAGCACTAGTTTCACACTCTATCACATATCATAAACATTCCACTCTAGTAATGCTTAGCAGTAGTATTTTAAGCCCAAGCAATATTAACTTTAAACAATAATGCTAGCAACAGTAGTAACTACCTTTTCGTACTTCTTGACCAAACAACATTAATCTTTTCTTTGTTTGCTTTGGTAGCAGAAATATATAACGAGCAGTTCTAAGTATGAAACTCACAGTACTAAATATCAACGGGCAGCACTAACTTCCTTAATCCCAAACAGCTTTAACTTAATACTATTTTAACACCTTAACAATACTAATATACACGAAGTAAAACCATATACATGGAAGTATTAATTTCCATTTTCTTCCAAAGTAACCGGCCCAAAAATTAAACAACCCACGAGTTCTTTAACAATCTGTGGTCTATATTTTGATTACACAAGCCCATTTACCACATTTTAGTTTACCATACCACAATTGGCCCGTTATCATTTGAATGAGCTGGCCCATGTTTTTGTTATCAACAGCCTAGTATTAATAACATATAGCAGACATGTGCCCTAATTATCCTCACACATTCAAACGCCTACATTAATTCTTTTTCTCCTAAATCTGCATCTCCCAAAACAACAATCAACCATATCACTCCTCCTCAAAATAAACACCTCATCCTATCTTCTTATCTCTTCCAACATACACAAAAAAATGATCTTGCATATACCCATAAAAACGAACCCTTTCACTTTAATAACATATCTCAAATCTCAAACACAAAACCAATACGAGCCATAAACAGATCCACTCTTGAATCAAAATCACAAACGTTTATGTTTTTGCTTTTTGACAATCAGGTAAGAACCACACACAATCATATGAACCCACTTGATTTGACCTTTTCGACTTCAAGATCTCTTAAAGAGGCCTCAGGTAGGTATATATGCTTTTTGTTATCTGTGTTAATATTAACTCGATGACGAAGATTAGGGTATAACATTTTTTGGTATTTCTGTCTTGATTGAATTTCGTATATTCAAAGGAACTCAGCTTCTAATAGATCGATGATGTTTCTTTATCGCGTGTTTTTGATTTGTGTGATCAAATCTGTGATGTAAAACACGAGCGACAAAAACTGAGATCTTCTTGTTGTTTTTGATTTTCTTGTTCTGTTTCGAGTATAGATTGTGTTCTGAAGATGGTTATAGCAGTGAGATGATGATGGTGTATGGGTTAGGTTTAGTTTGGATTTGTTGCTGTTGAAGGTTGTTGTTGATGTTGTTATAGGTTGTTGATGCTTTGGTGTTGGTTATGTTCATCATTTAAACACAACTGGGTTGACTCGGTTAGAACCAAATTGACTCAGTTTTCTTTCACCTTTATATACGAAACCAACAGTTGAAACCTTTTATGCCTGGCAGTAGTAACACATAAGTTACTGAAACCCATCAGAACCTGCTATTGAGACTCAATCTTTCAGCAGACCCCAAAGAAAGTATAAAGAAATCTGCTTGTGCTGCTATCGCTTCTTTTTTTGATGTTCATTCAAATCTTGTCTCATGATGCTGCTTTAACATCTTGAACATATAGTACATAATTCCTTGAATCTTGTATCATTATATTAGCCAGTAAACAATGAAAAACGACAACAAAGAAACTTTATCATACTTTCTGCTTTATCGAATTAAGGTTTGTACAAAACCTAATTTCACTCAATTTGATCATGAGCAGATTACCAAAAACACTAAAACCTTGAAGATCCTAGATATCACGAGCCACGAGGCTCTGATACCAGTTGTGGAAACCATATGATCGTTTAAGCTCAGTTTGTTGAGAACTTTAATCTAGGATGAACAATAACAAAGAAGAATAGAATTCACAACGAAATAAACATTAAGAACATTCTTTATTATTTCCTAACAAGGTTTCATCATCATCTTTGTACAAGGACTACTACAAGTCACCAATTCAACCTTTGATACAATGGTAGACGTGTTATCTAAACTATAACAAGAAAATCAAGATCATTGAGGGTTGAATAACACACTAATTCTAGGCGGGTATACTTTAAGGAATTGTCGCCTAGAAACCCACACACCACACTCTTTCTAGTGGTTTTACAATCTTGGACACACAACAAAAACTATATCTAGGGATCTCTTTATATAGTAGAGTCCATCTAGATTTACAAGGGAAACCATAATTGTATAAGGAAACACAAATCCATTAAGTCATTCAATAAACTTCATTTATCTTCAAGGAATCATATATTTTGGAATCTTTTATCTTTTGTAGAATATCCTCTACCAGCTTGTAGAATTCCATAATTGTCATTTAAGTCCCTCTTGTTTCCTTTTCATTCATTGTTTTGTCTTATCAACTCAAAATACATTTCCCAACACAGAACAACAGTGGATAGTGCAAGACCAATGACAAATGTTTTTAATAAAGCACATTCAACTGTTAGAAGGCCCATTAACAAGAATACAACATTTAAAAATAGTAATTTTAATAAAATGGTTAATACTGTTAATAATAAAAATGTTAATGCTGCTAGGCCAAAAGCAGTAGTAATAGTAGTTAATATTGTAGGCCAAGAAAGTTAGTAATTAATTTAAGGAAACCAGGTTAATGCTGTTAAGGCCTTAGCTTGTTGGGTTTGGAAACCAAAGACTAAAGTAATATACCATGTTTCTAAAAACAACAATGCATCAACCATTCTAAAAAGGTTTGATTATATTGATGCACAAGGCAAATCCAAGTCAGTGATGGCTTGGGTCCCCAAAAGAGACTGATTTTCTTACCTTCATGTGCAGGGGCAATCCACAACAAGATTTGCTGGATGAAAGGACGTAATTACACAGTGGTGCTCAAGTCTCATGGACATGGAATATGTCTATCTTACGATTTTGCAAGTGATTGTGGGGATATGTTGCTTTTGAAAGGTAACCCCAAAGGAGGGAAAATCATAGGCAGAGGTACAATCAAAACTAGTAATTTAGATTTTGAGGATGTGTATTTTGTAAGAGAGTTAAATTTTAACCTCTTTAGTGTCTCACAAATGTATGACAAAAAGAATAGTGTTCTCTTTAATGACACTGAATGTATTGTTTTATCTCCAAACTTTAAGTTAACTGATGAAAGTTCATGTTTTTACTAAAAGTTCTAGAAAAAAAACAATATGTTAGTGTTGACTTAAGAATATTGTTCCTAAAGGAGGTCTAACTTGTCTCTCGCAAAAGACTCATATGATGAATCTAAAACTTTGGCAATAGGAGGCTTTGGACCATATAAGTTTTCAAAACTATGAATAAGAACTGGTTTAAGGAAATCTTGTAAGAGGTTTACCTTTAAAACTTTGAAATTCATCATAACCTGTGTTGATTGTCAAAAAGGGAAAAGGCAACATAGGAGCTTCTTGTAGTCCAATATAGTAAGTTCAATCAGCCAACATTTACATATGTTGCACATGGATTTGTTTGGTCACAACATTTGTAAAAAGATTAATGAAAAAGATGTATGGCCTAGTTGTCACAAATGATTACTGTAGGTTTAGTTGGGTTTTCTTTCTAGCTACTAAGGATGCGACTAGTGGCATTCTTAAGTCTTTTATAACCTGAGTAGAAAATCTAATAGATCAAAGGGTTAAGGTAATTAGGTGTGACAATGGAACTGAGTTCAAGAATAAGGAGATGAATCAGTTTTGTAAGAGAAAAGGTATTAAGAGAGAATTTAGTGTAGCTATAACTCCTCAACAAAATGGAGTAGCTAAGAGGAAAAATAGAACACTAATTGAGGCTACTAGAACAATGCTAGCTGATTCTAAGCTACCTACTACTTTTTGGGCTGAAGAAGTTAATACTGCTTGCTATGTGCAAAATAGAATATTAGTAACTAAGCCTCATAACAAGACTCCTTATGAACTTTTTCTTGGTAGAAAACCAGCTTTAGGCTTCATGAGATAAGTTAGGTATCCTATTATAATTCTCAATACCATAGATCACTTAGGCAAGTTTGATGGTAAGGCTGATGAAGGATTATTTGTTGGGTACTCAATCATTGTAATAGCATTTAGAGTATTCATTCGTAGGAAAAGGATAGTTGAAGTGAACCTGCATGTCCAATTTAGTGAATACACCTAAATATTGCTGGAAGTTATGTACCAAATTGGACTTTTTGATATTGATGCACTAACAAAGTCAATGAATTATAAGCCAGTTGTTGCAGGAAATCAGTCTAATGGTAATGCAGGTACAAAATGTAACACCCCCAAATAGGGTCGCAGCGGAATAATGTGTCTAGGAGCGTTACATCATTGATCAATAGCACAAGATATGAGAACGACCTCGAAAAGAGTCATTTGAAATACGATACATTGGATTTATTAAAATTGTTTAATACAAAGCACAACGGCTTAAATTGTTCACATTGTAATTAACAAGATTTTAGATATAACAAATATTCAAGATGTACTGACTCCATATCTTTAAAGCATGACTCCAAAAGAGTATCCCCAATGTAATCCTTAGCACTCTACGTGCCCGCATTGACCTGTTGAAAAACATGCTTTAAGACGTCAACATAATGTTGGTGAATTCATAAGGTTATGAAAAATGTAATGTAGGACCGCAAGATTTTCCCTGTGATAATGCAACAGATGTGATTTGTCTCGATATACATATATAAGGATAATATCAATAATAGTATATTAATAAGTATTTCGTAAGGATTTAAGAAGATTACTTTTATCCAAAGAAAATTAAACCTTCCGAGTCGTATCCCGACGAAGCGTGAATTGAGAATCGGTTAAGTTCGTGATCGCGTGATTTGAATGATTTCAAGGATTTTGATTTTTGATTCTATTTCTACTTATGAAAATGCAAAAACAATTAAGTAGAACAAATAGGGAAAACAAGTAAGGCAATTAAGATTTAAACCTAAAAACGATACGAGAATCCTATAAATGCGTTAAACACATAAGCAGCAAATCAAATTTTAACCCTACAAACTCAAATTTAATTTCTAAAAATCCTAAATGATTAAAAATAATTTTAGAAAAAAGATTTATATTTTTTTGATTTTTTATTTATTTATTTATGAATTAAAAACTATTTAAATCTAGAAAAGTGATTAAAAATATTAAACTAATTATAAAAATTTTGGAAAAATTACTGAAAATACTTTGAACTATGACTAAGATAATGGTGAAAAGAAAAATAAGAATAGCCCTTTTAATAAGCTGCTAATCAGCTGAATAAGCTAAAAGGCATAAACTGAAAAATGTATTTAAATAATTAATAGTGCAACGTAATAACAGAAAAGTCCCAAGGGCGAGTTGGCAGTGGAGGTGTGTGTAAAAGCATTGGGGGTTAAGGTTGAGGTCCTGGGTTCGACCCTGGGGCTTCCCTATACCCCCAATGTTTTTATTTTTGAAATTTTCTTTTTGGAAAAGCTTTATACTACTAAAATAAGAACTTTTTGTAAAATGACTTTTTCTGAAAATCACAAATAAGCTAGAAAAAACTAGTTTTAAGTTGACAGGTTTGGCTAAAACTAAAAAATGACTAATAAGCTAAGCTGTTTGGATTACTTTAGACACAATAAGCAAAAGGAAAGACTAAAAAGTTAAAACAGACCAAGTACTACACCTAATAAGCACCTAGGATTAGACATAAGCTAATTAGATGAGTAGAAAAGCACTAGAAAGTTTAAAAGGATAGCATACAATAAAAGGCAGACTCTAAGGAAAATTAGCCAACTTATGATCTTCAATTAAGAACAAATAAGCACTTGTAATAAGGTGTAGACCAAAAACAGATTGAGTTTAGCTTCCAAATAACACATAAAAACAAGATTTAAGAAAATTGGGTTTAGAATGAGCTAGAAAAGAAGACTTAAAAAAACTGAAGTTTAAACTAAACTATTTTTTTTGGATTTTTTAAGGTTTAAGATATCGAAAAGTGCGAGCCTATTATTATGCCTACTTAAAAGATGATTTGAAAAACTCTTAAAAACTAAATAGGACCCAAGCTTGTGTCTAAGGGCTTCTTAATCTATCAAAATCAGATCCTAAAACAAACATTTACTTATCTAAATTTGAACTTGAAAATGACCTTTTAGGCTTAGAATTTAAATCAAATGCAATTGTTGACAGTTTAAACCAAAACAAGCATAGACTAAACCAATACACTCCTACTGCATTTGAGACCCAAACAATCATGAAAATAATATAGGATGACCACTAATCAAGATTAAATCAGATATGCTTTGTTATCAACCTAGAAAAACTCAGATTCAAACCATGGTTACTTTGAACCTTAAAATTGAATTTTAAACCTTAAAAACTTGAATAAACTAAATTTTAAACTTAATTTGAGCTTATCAAATTTAACTAAGTGGTCAAGAGCAAACTAACAGTACTAACTCAAGTTAGTACTGCTAGTGCCAAACACCCCTTAAAAAGATAAAAAACCATTTTAAGCTTATATAAAACTGATTTAACCTTAAATTTATAAAATCAGAGTATATTCTAAGTGTAATTAGCATTAATAAGCACAAAGAAAAGACTAATAAGCATTATCTGATAAACTAAGACAATAAGCATATTTTTTTGGTTTTTTAATAGTTTTAAGCTAAAACGCAAACTAATTGAATCTAAACTATTAGTAGACAATTTTAAGCATTAATAAGTCTAAGTAAACAATAATAAACAATAATAAGCAGAAAATAAGCAGAAAATAAGCTAATGCATAAATTTAAGCTAAAAATGAGTAAAAGAAGGAGTACCTTTATCCCAGCTAAAACAGGGACAAATAAGGCCCAGCGGGCCCTCAGGAGTCAGATTCTACGAGCTACAGATTGTTTAAAAACAAGCTGGTATTGTCTATAAGCCCATCGCAAATTGGCCTATCATCCACATAAGCTAAGGTATATTTAGGGTGGAATAAGGTTAAGTTCTGATTCAGTTAAGCTTTAAGGGCTTAACTGAATACAAGGTAGCTTATTTAGAACAAGGAGCTTATTAGAGCTTATTAAGTGACATTTAAATCATTATAAGCTAAAGTAAAACAAAATTTAAAACATTAAGATTTAAAAGGAAACTTGCAATTTTATTAATATAGAAAAGTTTACAATGCTGGAAAAGAAAGTTCAATAAGCTAAACGTTACAAATAAGCTACTAACACAAAAATAAGCTAAAACTAGACACCTCTCAGCTGTGTGAGGAGGTCTTCTTATATAGTGATGAAGGAAAGGATCCAGAACCCTAAGACGCTCCCCAATCTTCAATCTCGACCCTTCAATCTTGTTTATTCTCCACGCAATATGATTTTGGCCCTTGATTTAATGCCACACATCATTACCCAATCATTGGCCTTAGGATTGCCAACCTGGCAGGCCAAAAATGTCATCACTTGCGTCATGTGTCAAGGTTGTCAGCTTCTAAAAGGGAGGTCGTGTGGGTGAATGGGTGGATTTTACCCTACATGTGAAAGGTGTAAAAATGGAGGGAAAGAACGAAGGTGAATAGTAATTTTGACTATTCTCTCGTTATAAGGGTTGACCGGGAGTGGGGTGTTGGGCCTTTTCTTTATAAGTTTGACCTGGGTTATGGGCTTTTTTTATAATTATGTTGGGCCGGTTTAAGGATTTATAAGTTTAATGGGTTAACGGGAGTTAGGGTTAAGGACTAATGGTGCAATCTAGTTTGTACTGATGGTGTTAGTCCCCAAGGACTAACTTTGTAATAGTTTTAGGGTATTTTAGGGTAAAAGGATTAACAGGATTGGAATTGGTTAAGACTTAAGATAAATTCGCCTTCAGCTTCGATTTCTTGTACTCTTTCCATTCCCGTGCTTGGTTTTGTCCGTTTTGCTTTGTTTTTGTCCTTTTGTGCAATATCCATTACTTGCAAGACACAATTCACAATACAATTGAATATCAATGCATTTTATTATCGTATTTCCGGTTAATTATTATTGGTCTTTTTAGCTCGTTTTTTAGGTAATAAGGTATGTGTATTTAAGCACATACCAAAATCCCCCATACTAAGCTATTGCCGTGTCTTCACGCAATGTCATAAACACAAAACTCTAGAAAATACCAAACAATTTCAACCCCCTTAGACTAATTAGCTCAAAAAGTAGCTAAGTGTTCATATAAGAGGATTTAAAAATCACTAGTTTTGAAAAAAGACCCTGTTTGACCCTTTTTATGTATTTATTATTAACATTCATACATATCATAACTTCACGGAACAAGAAACACTAAAAAGGATAAATTCATCGTCCTTGATTTTTCACCTGCCCCAAACTAAGCTTAAAAGGAAATCATTGTTAAATACAAGTTAAGATGCTAACACTACTCATAAATGCTAATTGTGGATGCATAACTACTTTTTGCTCCCTTATTTCCTAAATCCTCTAAATATTTTATTATTATTATTTGTGACAAATAAATTAATGTCTTATTCATATAAAGTAAACCCGGTTTAGACCATAATTAGTTTGAAATCCTTTCCTAAAGAGACGATATGGTGAGAATAAGGTCCACATTAAGGTTCTAATTTCGCACGATTTAGGGGTTATTGGTATGATTTTAGCAACCAGTGCTTAATTCACATACCATTTATTTCCATAAAATACGGACTTAAATTCGACTAAAAAGTACCAAAGATACATTGTATTTGTATGTTTTGCATTTGAATTGTGCAGGAACGGATATTCAAAAAGAATACCAAAAACGACCAAAGTCGAGCACGGAATGGAAAAGACAAAGTCAAACCAAAGCCAAAGTCAGTCAAAGTCAGAAAATCAACCTTGACAAAGTCAAAAGTCAACCAATTGAATAAAATACAACTTGAGGGACTAAAACTGCCAAACCTCAGTTGTATTTCAAGAGTTAAAAGACAAGGGTTGAAATTCAACCGGCAAAGTTTTTGCATGAAGAATAAGATAGTGAGGGGCCAAAATGCCAAACTACCCAAACACTCCATCTTTTTCAGCCAACAAAACCCAGGTACAGTGTAGGGATATGTCTTCCCCTATCTTCTACCCTGCAAACCACTCAACACCTAGATAAATCATTTCATCCACTCATCTATCATACCCCCACCCCCCCCCAAATGATAAGTGCCATGTGGCGATCCACTCACATTCCCAAGTATTTTTGATGGCTAATGAGTGACTCAAAGAAGCACACGAGAAATTGAGGCTGGGATATGTTTTAGATCACCTCACACACCAAACACACTTGGTTTTTGTTCTCTACAATGAAAACACTAAGAAAGAGAGAAAAAAGTCCAAGAAGCCAAGTCTTTAATTCGTTTTAGTATAAATAAGGGCCATTGTAACCCCAAGTTAGGGAGTTGTTTTTTAGTTTTTAGTATCTTTGAATTTTCTTAGCTTATTTTCAGTTTGTTTTAAGTCATTTACAGCTTCTACCTTCAGCTTTGTAACATTTTCAAGTTTTAATGCAAATTTGAGGTTTTAAGTCAATTTACAATTCCAAGTGTTAAGTTTCTTAATTGTGTTGTTTTGTGTTCAAAAAACTCTCAATACAGCTTGTTTATAAACTGCTTTATTTAAGTAAACCAAAAAAAAAGGTTAGTAGTTTCAAGAGAAATTGCAAAAAATCACTCTCATATACACACAGCTTATTTATGGATGGATAAGCCAGTTTTGATGAGCTTATAGACTATACTAGATTGTTTTTACAAGCTAGAGTTGTTAGCTTCTTGGTTTAGCCCTGTTTTGAGCAATGCGGTGTTGCAATTTAAGTCTTCTCTTTGTTCTTGTTTTTTCTTTCTTTGATATTGAACTGACTTATGTGCTTGTTTGTTACTTATGTAATTATTTGTGTTTTATCAGAATGTTTAGTGCTTCTTTTTTTCTAGTTAGTAGTTTTAAATATAGTGATTAGTGCAACTTTCTTAGTTAGTACTGTTAGTTCATTTAATAAAACTGTTAGTTTTGAGTTAATACTGTTAGATTAATTTAGCTTATTTAAGTGCTTATCCTGATTGAAATCTATTCATAAGTACCTTTTGTTGTCATTTGATATAACGGTTTTTAACAATTAGGATCAAATTAGCTTTTTAATAAAATGACTTTTGAAAACTTTAAGAGGTTTTTAGAACTAGCGGTACTAACTTTTAAAGCTAGCGGTACTAACTCCAGGTTAGTACCGGTAGTTCACCAATTTTTGATCTACTTTCTAGGTTGTTATATTAGGTTTTAGGTTTTATGATTTTTTGAACATAAGCTCATTGGAGGGTGAACTAAATCTGTTTGAGGTTTGTTTAAAGTTTTGAGCTTATTTCAGTAGCTTATTTTAGGTCTAAAAGTGCTTATTTTCATTAAAATCCAAAAAATAGTAGTGTAGTCATTTGTGCTTATTGTGCTTATTTCAGGGGTTATTTAAAAAAGTGAACAGGTGGGCTTAATAAGGACTCTCATTAGTGGAGCTTATTCCAAAAAGCCCACTTTTCTGTTTGGTTATTGGTAGATTTTTTTATTTTATTTTGGCTCTCTTATTTAGGAAAATTTCTTGAGTTTCTACTTTTTGATGCAAAAATTGAGTTGAGTTTTAAGGTTGTGTTTGTTGAAAAAACGATTTTTGGAATCAGATTAAGCAACATATAAGCTTTCCAATAAAATCGCTCCCTTTTGAATTTGAGCTTTATTGAGTTGGGTTGTGTCCAAAATACCCAAAAACCAAAAGTTTTAAGCAACTTTAGCAATCAGCAGCTTATTTGGCTTTTTAGTGCTTTTAAAGGGCTTATTTTGCTATGGTTATCTTTATAAAGTTGCTTAAAATATCATGTTGTGAACAACTTTCGTTGTTTTGCGTTTGGCTAAAATGACTCTTTTTAAAATCAAGCACTTTTGAGTGACTTGGACTAAAAACGGGATTGTAGCTTTTTAGCTCATTTGCCATTCTAGTTTATTCTAGTTGCTTATTCTTACTCCTGAGTGCTGATTTAGGGTTAGGTAAACATCTGTTTTGGTTTATTTGCTTATTTCGTTCATTGTGTTATTGTGAGCTAGCAGTACTAACTTAAAGCTAGCAGTACTAACTCAAAGTTAGTAATGTTAGTTAAAACTGTTAGTACTGTTGTTAGTACTGCTGAGTTTCCTTGCTTAATTTAGCTTAATTGCTTTTTGAATTTGCTTATTTAGAGTTAGCTTAGCTATTTTGATTGGTCCTTAAGTTTATTTAAGCTTATTTCTGTCTTAGTGTAAAATTTTTACAGTAACAATTGTTGGTTTACATTCATAGACTTTAGCCTGCTCTAGCTTATTTACCTTGCTTATTTTTGAGTGCATTTTGCCTATTAGGTTTAGTGCCAATTCATATCAAATCTTTATCGTTCATAAATCATCAATCCGTTAATTTTAGTTTCCATTCATGCCTCGTTGGGACTAAAGACCCGGGGAGACTCTCTTTACTGCTTCCGGGTTTCATGATTTCGCGAGATAGATTTTGTTCCTTGATATATATTTATATTTGTTTACATTTATCTATGTATAAAGAGGGTTAAGTTTATGCGAGACAGTTATCCCTTTTAGATAACCCCGAAGTCGAAATTTGGCTTTATTATTATTATTGCAAAACATTATTAAACTCGGGTCCCTTTAAACAACTGCTACATCGGTAGCGAGCCGACCATGGTCATGCGAGTCTTATTTCGACCTCTGGTAAATTCCTTGACCCTTTTGGAAGGTTTGTTTAAACCATCGGTTGATGAGCCAGCAAAGATGCATCATGTTTTATCAGTCTTGGATTATTACTATGTGCCTTATTTAGAAGACTGCCACATCGGTTGTGAGCCAACAAGAGGCAGTAAACTTTTATCATCTCATAATTTTTATTTATTATTATTATTACCTCCACCTTTTAAACGACTACCACATCGGTTGTGAGCCGGCAAGAGGTAGTGGTTTTATTTCGGCTTCGGTCTATTACATAACTTATTATTATTAGCCAAATTTCAAGTCATGTGGTCTTTTAATCTACTAGAAACGGTGTTTAGCGAGCCGTCAGGAATCGGTTTAGCCTATTTCCCCACCACAATGACAAAAACCTTGATGTATACCCTTTACTTTTCACCAGGAAGGAATCTCTACGAAAGTGATCATAACTAGAATCGCAAAAAAAAAACTAAAGTAACTTTATTTTATTCAAAAAATTATATAAGTTTATTAAACTGATGGAGCAAAAAGCCACAATTAACCTCTATGAGCCTTAAAGAGTTCCAACTACTCTATGTTTAGCATCTAACTTATATAAAACTCTATCATTTCTCATTCTTCGCAAATTTAAAATCTTTAATAAAAAGATCCGCGAATGCTTAGTCTAATAAAATAAGCTTAGCATATTTATAAGTCAATCATGGAAAGTTGCAAACTCTTGGCTTTTTTTAAGCTAGAATTCACGATTTTTTTTTAAGTTCTTGTATAAAAGATAGCAAAAGCGGAAATTTATATAAGTTACAGGGGAAAGATACAGCGCATCATGTCGATCAAGGTCAATATTTTATTCCTTAAAACGACAAAACTATGTGTCAAAACTTATTCTATTTTTGAAAATTTTTAATTTTGGCATATTTTTGCTATTTTTGGTGGAAAAACGGGGTTACGTGAAGACAAGGAAAATGCAAGTAAGATCGAATCGAAAGATCCCCCCATACTAGAACTACACATTGTCCTCAATGTGAGACTGTCACTCCATATACTAATTTCAAGGCATAATCCAACTATTAAGGGGTCTCTACGCAAATCTAAATCCGTTTATTAATTATGCTAATAGATAAATGTTAAATCAATAAGATCTAGGATATCGGATTCCCATATATAAGCATGCGAAGGATTGAAGATCGAGTGGACGAAGGTCAAACCACGGAGCCACGAGCGGGCCTTTTAAAAAATCCGGGCAATCCTGGACATAAAAAACACAAAACACGAAACACGAGAAAGGAAGAGGCGAGCCTCCTCTCATCACACTTATTCATTATATTATACTACTTACTACGGGATAAGCTTGGGTTCCACCCCGAAGCGCTTGGTTGTGTTACCGAGTCAAGAGACTGACTCGACTCGAAATTAATGGGTCCATGGGGAAGGTTTGGAGATCCGGGACAACCATGAGTTGGTATGTCCTTCCAAAGTAATGTTTAAGTCTAGTAACCATTCACCTCAAGTTTGGTCGTCGGTTTGAAGATACTCGACAGCACCATAAGGGAAAACTTGAGCAATGGTGAATGGTCTGGTCCAACGAGTTTTAAGCTTGCCCGAGAAAATCTTTAATCGAGAATTGAAGAGAAGAATTCGATCACCAACGTTGAAGACACACTTTTTAAACTTTGAGTCATGAATCTTCTTCGTTTTCTCTTTGTAGATTAAAGAATTCTCGTAAACTTGATCTCGGAGTTCATTTAATTCATTCATTTGAATTTTCCGGTGATCACCCGCGGTCTTAAGGTCAAAATTACAATGTTTCAAGGCCCAATAGGCCTTGTGTTCAAGCTCGATAGAAAGATGGCAAGCCTTTCCGTACACGAGCTTATAAGGAGTGCACCCGATGGTTGTTTTGAAAGCGGTACGGAAAGCCCATAATGCATCATCTAACTTATCGGACCATGAAGCACGATTTTCACATACGGTCCTTTCTAAAATACGTTTCAAACCACAATTTGAAACCTCCACTTTTCCACTCGTTTGTGGATGATACGCGGTAGAAAGACGATGAGTAACTCCATATTTAAGCATAACTTTAGCATTTGGTCATTACAAAAAGGTACCGCGGATCACTATTTATAAGCTTACGAGGAGTTCAAATGGGCAAAGAGATTTAAGATTTAACAACAACTCGGGCATCGTTAGTGGGGTGCTTTTGCTTCAACCATTTTGTCTAAGTAAAGTTGGTGTCGACGGCTACGAGAAGTATACTTGTTACCTCGAGAGAAGCAGAGAACGGTCCCATAAACTCGATGCCTCATACGTCAAAGATCTCGCAAACTTGAATTGCATTTTGAGGCATTTCATCACGTTGCGAAATTTTGCCTTGACGTTGACAAGCGTCACACCGTGTGACCAAGTCATGGGCATCTCGGTAAATAGTCGACCAATAGAAACGGGAATCCATAGACTTTTCTTAGAGGTTTTGCGTGCGAACCATGATGTCCCTCGGTGGGGTCCCATTTTATGGCAAGAACGTGAGGATTTGATCATCGACTCTCCCTCCAAGGTTTATATCATGTTTGCAAATTCAGTCCTTGTAGTGGTACAACTTTAGGAAGTTGGCAATTCAGGCCCCTCTACTTGTTTTGGGCTTATACTTGGGTCGGCTTAGTGTTAAAAGGGTTTTGAGCCTTTTGGGCCCATTTGGTCTTCAATAAATCCCTTAATGGGCTGCCACGGCCCATTAGATGGGTAAGGGTGGCCCATTAAGAATTTCTTTGGTTTTGACTTCGGGTTTGACCTTTGACTTTTCTGGGGTTGACTTATGTTGACTTTTTGATTTGACCTTGATTGACTTTGAATTTTCACGCTCTTCACATTCCCGTGCTTAGTTTTGTCGTTTTGGCTTCGTTTTTCGTCTGTTTCTTGAATATCCGTTACCTGCACAATACAAATGCAAAACATACATATACAGTGTATTTTTGGTACATTTTTGGTCATTTAAGCTCGTTTTTAATGGACAACGGTATGTGTATTTAAGCACATACCACATACACTACGGCTAATAATTCTTTTTCCGTAGTCGTGTAATGTGCTTGAGCATTCGTCATGGTCTTACTTGTATAGTGTATAGGCTGAAAATGTTTGGTCTTTCGTTGCCCCAAGACTGCACCTACCGCGTAATCACTAGCGTCGCACATAATTTCAAATGGTAGGTCCCAATCGGGGGCAACTAAAATCGGGGCTTCGGTTAACTTCTTTTTAAGTATATTAAACGCTTCAATATATTCTTTCGAGGAAAGAAACAGGGTTTCTTTTTCAAGAAGATGGGTCATCGGCCGGTCGATTTTAGAAAAATCTTGGATAAATCGACGATAGAACCCGGCGTGACCTAAAAAACTTCGAACGCCTTTGACGGTAGTCGGATGAGGGAGTTTAGCTATAACATCAACTTTAGCTTTATCGACCTCAATCCCGGACTTTAAAATTTTATGTCTTAAAACAATGCCTTTTTTACCATAAAATGGCATTTCTCCCAATTTAGAACTAAATTAGTGTCTTCGCACCGTTTTAGCATTTTGTCTAAATAGGAGAGGCATGACGAGAAAGAATCCCCAAATACCGAGAAATCATCCATGAAGACCTCCAGTTTCCTCGATCATGTCGTGGAAAATGGCTATCATGCACCTTTGGAACGTGCCCGGAGCATTACATAAACCAAAAGGCATACGTCGGTAGGCAAACGTCCCATAAGGGCAAGTGAAGGTAGTCTTATATTGGTCTTTCAGGTCAATAGGTATTTGAAAATATCTAGAAAAACCATCTAGAAAACAATAGTATTCATTTCCCGCGAGTCTTTCGAGCATTTGGTCCATAAACGGCAACGAGAAATGATCTTTACGAGTCGCATCATTAAGCTTTCCGTAATCTATACAAACACGCCAACCGGTAACTAGTCTTGTAGGAATCAACTCATTATCTTCATTTTCAACAACGGTCATACCACCCTTCTTAGGCACATAATGAACGGGGCTCACCCACGGACTATCGGAGATAGGGTAAATCAATCCGGCGTCAAGGAGTTTGATAACTTCCTTTTTGATAACCTCATGAATTTTCGGATTTACCCTTCTTTGATGTTGAACCGCCGGTTTGAAGTCGTCTTCAATTAAGATCTTATGAGTACAAAAACTAGGGTCGATATCCTTAATGTCGGAGATTTTCCATGCGATGGCCTGTTTGTGTGATTTAAGAACCTTTAAAAGGGTGGCCTTTTCTTCATCTTTTAACTCTTTAGAATTTATAACGAGTAATTTATCGATTCCTTCTAAAAACGCGTATTCAAGATGAGACGGTAAATCCTTGAGCCCGAGCTCCGAAGGATCATCAATAGAAGATTTAATTGTTTTAAGTTCCTCAAAATGAAGTTCCTTCGGAGGGAGAGGAGATGATGGATCATCATTTAATAACTTCTCGAGTAGAAGAAGGTCTCCCTCTGGATCAAAGTTGGCATCATCAATTCCCGGTGGAATTGAATCATTTGTAAGACAAGCTTCAATTTCTTCCAAAATGAAGTCTCCTCCTTCAAAAGGAGTGAGAGAGGGGAAAGAAATAGAAAGGATAGGATCTAAAGACGGAGTGGGATTGCCACTTTTAGAACTATCCAAAAATCCGAGCTCTTCTTGAGCATACTCCTCACATAAAATGTCAATGACATCGATTCGATTAACCGATTTAGCATTATTGTAGGAGTATCTCGAAGTTTGACCAACTTTAAAGGTTATGGCTTCATCATCAACTCGAAGAGTTAATTCTTCACCATAAACATTAATCAAAGCATGTGCCGTCCTCAAAAAGGGTCTCCCAATAATTAAGGGAACTCGAGGATCAACAACATAATCAACGACTACGAAGTCGACCAGAAAATGGAACTTTCCTACTTTAACAAAGACATCTTTGGCAATATCGGATGGACTAGTAGTCGATCGATCTACAAGTTCAAGAATCATTCGAGTAGGAGTAAGTTCGGGGAGTGAGTGCTTCTTCCATATGGAAAGAGGCATCAAGTTGATGCTTGCACCAAGATTGGCCAAGGCTAAGCATTCAACTATCTCCAGAAAATTGCATGAAATAAGAAATTTGCCGGGGTCTCCATGTTTTTCGGGCAACTTTTTTAGGATGACCGTCGAACAATTCTCATTTATCGGTGTTTTGGCTAAGTCAAACAATGTTTCTTTGTTATTAAGGAGACTTTTAAACATTAAAGCAAATTTCAGCATATGTAGAAGAGTATTCACGAAACTGAGCTTGAAATGTAATTCCTGAAAGATTTCAACAAACTTCGAAGCTAGATTATCATCTTTTTCATAGAGCTTTTGCTTGTTAGCTCTTGAAGGATAAGGTATAAACGGTTTAGGCTTAGGAGTAACAATGGGCTCATCAAATGGAGCTTGAATTTGGACTACCGAAGGTTAGATGTTTTCGGTACTCGTTTGCACCGTATCTTTTGTCACCTCGGGTTCCCGTTCCACCACCTTGGGAAGAGGAGAGAAAGGAGGTGGAATTGGGGGTCCGTCATAAGAAATACCGCTTCGGGTGGTGATTGCTTTCAAGTCACCTCTCGGGTTAAGTTGATCCCAATGAATAGATCTTTAACTCCTTAGCTTGTAAGGTTTAGTACCCTTGGATAAATCCAAAAATACTAAGAATGAAACTTTGATTGAATGATATAAACTATGTGGAATCTAGTTTATACCACTAAGAAGTATTCTCAATGAAACACTAAAGTATGTTTTGACACAAAGATATAATCAACACAATAAGCTTCAATATATATTAATACGATCACTCTGACTTAGTGATAGGGTTTACAACCTTGAAGTTATAAACTCTATGGAAAACTGATATATCTTTCTATACCATAGGATCCCCTTTTATACACCAAGAATTCCTACAAGGCTTACAATACATTCCTTACTTATCATGATCTTTTCTATAAATAAACGTAATCTCTTAATCAAATAAGTTATACATATCTTTTACAAAAATAACTTAATACTTATCTTCGTAGGTATTTTTGTTCTCCAATCAATCTTTATCTCTTTAATCCGTTTTTATCCTCTTAACAGCAGTAAGTCTTCTAGCAGTTGTAATTCAGCAGCAGTTGTATCTTTATAACTAGCAGCACAAACTGAGCATAAGCAGTAGTAAGTACCGGCAGTACTAACTTTACGCTAACAGTTGTAACTTTACTCTAGCAGTACTAATTTATACTAACAGTACTAAGTTACACTAGCAGTAGGAACTTTTGTACTAACAGTACTAACCACTTAGCATACTTTCAGTCTTCAACTCTGAGCAGTCTTAACTTCTACTAACAGTAAAAACTCAATACTAATGGTATGTGCTATTTTATACATACCTTTTACCTTATAAAATGGACTCAAATAACCAAAAACATAATAAAAATGGCAGATATATGATTGTTTTTGTGTTTGTGTATGTGCAGGTACGGATATTAAAGAAATGGACAAAATCAAATCAAAAACGGACAAACACGAACACGGGAACGGAATGAGTGCACAAGAGCCGGGAGTTTCTAGCAAAAAGTCAACAAATAGTCAACATTGGTCAAGCTTTGGTCAACCACATAATGACAAAACCTTGGAAATTACCCAAAAAGCCTTAATGTTAAATCATTTTCACCTTTAGTCCCTAAATGATTAACATCGTTAGTCTTTTGATAATTGAGGACTAACGATCGTTAAGTTTTATTAATAACCAAATTCCTTATAACCCTTTACCTTTTAACCGTGGCCCAAACACCGGCCTAAGTCTTTTTAATATAAACCTTAGCCCAAGTCAACCCACCCAATTGCCCGGGTCAAACATAAGCGTATAAGAAGAAAAGAGAGCGGGGAAATCTCGTTTTACTATTCACTTTCTTCCCCGTTTTTACCCTGCACACATACACTCAAATTATCCTCGTTTAATGAAAGTTAACTGTTCTAAAACCCATACATCATCCCTGACATCAAAGGGAATGACACGTTGGCAATCCCATGCATTCTCATTGGTGGAATTATCGTGGCAGGCAATGGACAGCTTAGATCAAAGTGGCATGAAAGCAGTTATGGATCAAAGGCTATGATTAGATGAAGGAGGAGCGTCCCTGGATCTAGAAGACTCCTCACATGACTATAAATAGGAGGGAAGCTCACACAGTAGAAAATATCTAGGAGTAGAGTAGTAGTGTAGATTAGCTTATAGCTTATTTTTTAGCTTATTGTCATTTATTTTTATGTAATTTCTTTTTCAAGCAATGTAATATTCT
>BQNB010094798.1:0-26031 GCA_026074375.1 Tanacetum coccineum
CATTGAGGGAATCCCTGCATAAAGCTAGTAGTCAAGTACATATAGTGTACAAAGAAGCCACAACTTTTATATATTTACAAACGGATTTGGCCACCACCTATGACAAACACCCTTAATAGATAAACAATAGGTACATCTACTTAAATCGTTCTCGTTCCAAGTTCCAACATGCAAATATTTAACATGTTATTATCACAGTCTATATTTTGACTTTTTCCCTTTCCTCTCGCCTTTGCTACCATTAACGATACCTTTATTTCCACTTCCGTACCTTTCACTACCTGTGCTATTCTTATCTCTAGCCAAAATTCTTGCATAATGTGTCTAATTAATAAAAATTAGCAAAGTGCATTGATAATTGTGTTGTTGTTAGATTCGGTATTGTATGTATACAATAACTTTCAAAATACAGTACATCTAAAGCTAAACAATATTAGAATTAAGGTTGTATCTTGGTTTTGAAAATCTAAAAAGTTCGCTTTCTATAATTCTTAAAACTAAACTATTTCCACCAACAGGAAATCTTATTTTCACATCTGGACATACAATTCCTATTTTCTGTCAATCCATTAGGCCAATGAGCATACCGTATTACATATCTATAGATCACAAAATAGCTTACATATCATGTTACTTAAGCACTTAAGCAAACTAATAGCATTCAATGATAGCTATAATAGCATTCAATGATAGTTATCTCAATCTATAAAACAACCATATATATGTTAGGTGCAAACCCAATCCCACATTGGTAGAATAAGTAAAGTGTAGATGTGTTTCACACTTATAAATACAAATCTCATTGTAATTGTAAACTAGGATCTGGGTGTGTGTGTTTGTACCCCATGTAGTTTAGCACGGGGCATGCAGTTTAGCATGGGTCATGTAGTTTGGCATGTTCGTGTAGTTTGGCACGTTCGTGCAGTTTGGCACAATCATGTAGTTTGGCACGAGCCTGAGCAGTTAAGCTCAGAGCTTAATAATATCTCTCTGGTTTGATCCCGTAGACTGCCACGACTATCCTAGTCGTGGATACCATGTTATATCTTGTGTTAATTATATTTCGCATTTACTTTTTGTAAGCCTTGTTTGCATTCTTTATGTGAGCAGTGTATGCAAGAGCTATATACCATATAGAGGTCTGTACAGAGGTGTGTGTGTAATATAACCTAACAAAGTGGTATCAGAGCCAGGCTATGATAAACAATGGCAATAGATGGTAAGATAAAGATCGACAATATGATGGTTAGGATTTTGGTTATCGTAAGATATATATCGAAGACTCTCTATATCAAAATAAGCTTTAGGAGCCTTTGGCAAAAGCCAAACCTTCAGGTATGAAGGCTTTGTTATTATTATCTTCGTAGCCCTAGAGTTGGTCAGGCACTGTTATAGCAGTTAGTGGTTCGTGTAGAACTACTAAGCTAACGTTCAAATAGATTCAAGATTTGATTCTTTGTTGAAGATATCCATCAAAAGACATCCAGAGAATATACAAATTATTTGTTAAGTGTAAAGGACAGATACAGGGTAGAGGGTATGACAGAGGACAGGAAGCAGAATAGAAACAAGTTGAAATCATGGAAGATAGGAGATATAAAGTACAAGAAGAGTATCACGTGTTGAAATTGCAACCAGAAGGGCCATTTTCAGAATTAGAGTTCAAAGCTTGTAGCCTTCAGGGGTAAGGAGGTTAACATGACTGTTGGAGACTCTGATGACGCATTGATTTGTTGCGTTGAGAATACGGTTGAGGATAGTATTATGGATTTTGGAGCATCGTTCCATGCTAACTATTGCAAAGAAGAGTTAGAAAGGTTCAAGCTACGCTCTGGTAAGGTTTGACGTTTAGCATATTACAAAACTCTAGACATTGCAGGCGTTAGGGATGTTGATAAGTGCTTAATTACACATATCTTTTACCTCTAAAAACGAGCTTAAATGACCAAAAACAGACAAAAACTGCCTCCATTGGGCAGCTTGATGAGGAAGGTTACCATGTAGGCTTCGGAGATCAGCAATGGAAGGTTACTAAAGGTAGTTTGGTGGTAGCTCGTGGAAACAAATGTGGAAGCCTGTATATAGTTGAGGTACACCTCGAGGGGATTGACGCAATTATAGATGGTAGTGGCAGTGCAGCTCTGTAGCACCATAGACTTGGTGATATGAGCAGGATTGGTATGAACATGTTAGCTTCTAAAGGCAACGTTCCAAATGTACAAAAGGTAGATATCTACTTCTGTTAGCCAAGTGGTTTGGGGAAGCAGAAGAAGCTTTCTTTCATAATGTCAGAGAAGATAAGGAAACTACAAGGTTAGAGCAAGCTCATACAAAAGGCTATGGCCCTACATTTATTGCATCAATCTGAGGATCCCGCTACTATGATACTGTTATCGAAGACTGCAGCATGAGTTGCGGTAGGTATAATACAAACCTTCAGGTGAAATGTTTGAAGTTTGATAATAGTGGAGAGTATAGTAGCTGATCGATTAAGTTTTGTGTCGAGAACAAGATTGTGATGCTGAAAATGGTCTTGAAAACACCTCTACAGTTTGGTGTCTGCTGAAAGATTAAGCCGAACATTCAGAGCAGAGAGCACGGGGCTTCGTGCAGAGGCTCCGAATATGTTATGGGCAGATTCAGTTAGTACGACCTACTTAATCTACCACATACCCTACGTTTCGATAGGGTTGCGTATTCCAGAGGAGGAATGGCGAGGGAAGGATACTAGTCTCGCACACTTAAAGGTATTTGGTTGTGACTCATTTGTTAAGGGAAAGATGTTTGGTAGACAAGCCATTGAAATGTTAATTCGTAGGCAGTGGCTCCAGATGAAATGCGATACAGCTTCAGGATATCGAAGAGTCACAGGTTATCACAATGCAGAGATATCACATTATGGACTCGATTATATGAGCCCAGGTCGGTGACAGTTTCAAAGTAGCTTAACGAAGCCAATACAGAAGAGTCAAGTGGTGTTAGTAGACATTCTAAAGAACCTTGCAGAGAATGATAGCATAGTTGCAGAGCATGGGTTGAGTTCAGAAATCAATCAAAGCCTAGGTGGGAGCTCAATACGAGTGTGGGGTCCCCAAAAAACGTAGGAGCTCCGAGGATAGTGGTAAGATTAGATAAAGATATACTCTGGAAGACGGAGCATCCTCAATGAGGGGAGGCTTCCAAGACTCCACTGGTACGAAGATACACCAGAGAGTCCAGGCTCCGGTTTATGTACTCTACATCAGCAATCTATTTGCTAACTGGACAGAGAACGGTTGAACCAGTCTTATTTAGAGCTTCTTGAGTAGCAAAGAATTGTACAGTGAAAGAAGGCTATTACTGAGAGATTGTTTCGCTAAAAGAACCAGACGTGTTCTTAGTCATAATATCAGCAGGAAAGAAGGCCATCCAAAGATTGTGGATGTTCAAGGTTAAAGAAGAGCAGAATGGCAGGAAAAGGTACAAGGCTAGATTGGTAGTTAAGGGTTTCCAACAGAAACGAGGGGTAGACTACAATGAGATCTTCTCTCCAGTTGTGAAGATGACTTAATGTGTGCTTAAACACACATCATTTATACCCCGTAAATCACTATAAAATAGACTAATAACACTAAAATATGGATAAATATGTTGCAAATATGTTTGTATTATGTTTTTATGTCTTACAGGTATTAAGGATTGAAAACAAAGCAAAAACGGTAATTTTTGGGTGACTTTCGATGACGTTTTCATGTTTATCGAGATTCAAACAAACTTGTGAAAATCCCACGAGCACACCGTTGGAAAGAGCACAAAATTACGAGTCTATCACTACCTTACTTGAACCCACGAAATTATCTTATATGAAACTTTATCACGCTTATATTAACTTTTATTATTAATGAACCAAGCCAGACCCTTTATACCTTAAATATATTTTAAGTCCATAAAATAATGTAACTATGCCTTAGCTCTGTTGGTTCATGAGTGTGGCTTAGGTTCATAACCTTGAGGTCATGAGTTCGAGTCCCTCTTAATAAAACACTAGGGTATTAGTTGCTTATGCACGTTGGGCATCAATCACAGGTGCCTACATGGCACCCTCGACCCGACCTGACCCGTTATTAACCCGACCCGACCCTGACGTTGACCGGTGGTCAACCGCTATTGACCGGTGGTCCAGTAGTGGTCTGACGGTGGTCCGCCACCGCTGGCCACCGTTGACCGCCACCATTAACCACCATTGGCTGGTTGCTCCGGTGACATCGTCGAGGACTGCTGACTGGCCACATGGCACCACTCAGGTGGTGACACTGGCGTTCTAATCATTATGCAGGTTCGGTATGTGGAATTAGTTGATTTTGCCACGTGGCATACTCATTAGGTGACACGTGGCAACACCGACCGTCCATGAACCCCGGACACCCGATCCGCTGTTGACGACCCGACCCTGAAGTTGACAGTGGGTTATGTAACCGCATGTGACCGGTGGTCGAGGTTGGTACGTAGTCTGGTGGTAGTCCGCCACCGCTGGCCACCGTTGACCGCCATCGTTAACCACCATTGACTGGTTGCTCCGGTGACATCGGCGGGGACTGCTGACTGGCCACGTGGCACCACTCAGGTGGTGACACATGGCATTCTAATCATTATGCAGGTTCGGTACGAGGAAGTTGGTTCGGGATGAGCTGGAGGTTCGGAGCAGGCTCGGGATTGGCTCGGTTGTTGGCTTGGATTGCTGATCCTATATAATTATTCTAGAATGCCACGTGGTACTACGAGACTAGTGGATCAGGAATTATTGAGCTGGCGGTTTAAGAGGTTTTTACACCCGAGGCCAATGATGAGGGAATTGTGTGGTATAAATGCGTGCGTGAATTCAACGCAGTGCACATCTTTTCCTTTACATTTTTTTCTTAGTTTTTTTAGAGTAGTATAGGTAGTGTTTGTTAGCTTATTTTAAGTAGATTTAGTGCTTATTGTAAAAATGCTTTTCAAAGCTTATTATTCAAACTTGTTGTATTAGCTTATTTTGGATAAATGAAGATGAAGGTTAGTATTGTTTAGCTTATCTCTTTGGCTTATTTTCTTTTCCTTTTCTATTCTAGCTTATACTTAAATAAGCTAAGTCTTGTGAGCTTATTTCGGTTTTCTTTCTTTTCTCATAGCTTTTATTCATGATCAAATAATCTATTTTATAGCTTATTCGATTTGATAAAGCTTATATAATCAAATAAGTTTAAAGCTTATTTCACTTCTTTCCTTTTTCTTGTCTTACCATTCGAATAAGATAATATGCTTATTTCCTATGCCATCTCCTTGCTTATTTAAACTGAAATAAGTCTTTTGTTTCACTTAGCTTATCCACATATAGCTTGCTTAGGTAGTTCGTTCTACCTTCTTTTACTTATATTCTTTCATAACAGTTTTTTTTTGAATAAGCTACTTCTTAGCTTATTCGATTAGCTTATTTCTAGCTTATTGATTTTTACTTTTTAGATTGTTATTTCTTAGATCTATTCCTTAAACATACCCGATCCGCGTTCACTTCTGCGGTTCGGGTCAGGTCAACGGCGGGTCGAGGTCCGGGTCATGTGATCCTAATAAAACAGATTCTTCTTAGCTTTGTTTAAAGCTTAGTTAACCTGGATAAACCAAAACTAACTAAAAGGAAACTATGATTGCGCGAATACTACAAGTTATGCGGATCTAACTTGTAATACTAAGAAGAATAACGAATACTAAACTTTGAATATATTGATTGCTAATATTCTGCCTAGGTTACAGAATAACTAACTCTGAGATATGAATTATATGCATGTCTTTAACTATGCCATAGGGTTCCTTTTATACACTAAGGAAACCCTAATGGGCTTACAAAATGCGTACAATGATAATGAATATCTATTCTATTTAACTAATGGCAATATCTAATAGCTGCAGTACTAACTATATAAGACTAACAACACTAACTATTAACTAACAGTACTAAATATACTGGCAATACTAAGAATGTACTGGCAGTACTAACTAATATAAATAACAGTTTTCATAAATCTTCATCAGCAGCACTAACCATCACCAGCAGTATCAAGTTAAACCAGCAATACTAACTTGTAGAAGTCCATAATTCCCAACAATCCTCCCCTAAACTTGATATTCACCATGTTAATCATCAAGTTTCTTCAGTATAAGCATCTTGATCACCAGGAGGATGTATTCAAACACTTCTTCAATCTTCCAGCTGTGACTTGATAAACTTGAGAAGCTCAAATGCCATTGTACTCTCAGCTTCAGCTTCTAGCTTCCAGTTCAACATCTTCTCTAGCATTTCCTTGATGAGAGGATACCTTTTCTAATTCTAAACATGTTGAAGCAGGTCAATAGTACCTTCCTTCAGCAATGTTATGAACTCACAATTTTCATACAGTGTCACAGCTTCCCAACAGAGTCCAATCTGTTGATTTACTCCAAATTTCATCCTTTGCATTTGGTTTAAACATTACCTTGAGATCTCCCCAAAGCAGCAAATTATAACCTTCTAGAGTATTGTCTTTAAATCTTTTCATCACCAATCTATGCAAATCCACCAAATCTTGTCTATCAAACTTTCTCAGCATACTAAATAATGATTTGTGATAACTAGTATTCCCATCTGCTCTGATTGTCTTATAGACATGTAAATCTTCCATATCAACATTCCCTATAAACCCCCCCCATACCCCCCCCAATAATTTTGAGATTTCCCAATCACTATTAGGGTACTTAGCAGACAAAATCTCTGGATCCACAGTCTCTTCTTCATCTGGAACAACTGTTAACCACATTCTTAACTCTTCCTTTTCATGTTCATAGTCTGCTGCTGCGTCTTCATCACTCTTTGCAGATTCTTGTTCTTGCATCATCTTTTGTTTCTTAGAAGATTTCTGTTTAAGTGATGAATCTGCAACTCTCTTTTTTCTTTGCCTTTCTTTCCTACACTCTCAGGGCTTACTGATTTCTTTTCTTTCCTTTTTCAGAGTCACAGGAACAAAATATTTATTCCACTTTTGTTCCATTTCATACAATACTCTAAGTCTTATAACTTTTTCCTTTCAGCTGATTATGATCAAACTTACCCCATATTCTTCAATATATGTATTCTCATCATGTTCCTTAGCTGAGTTTTAGTGGGTGATTTACTTCTGATCTCTGCAGCCCTTTGAGCAGCTCTAAACTTTCTTTGTGTTGTTATTGTTTCTACCAAAAATTGTGCTCTTTCTTCAATGGTGAACTGCTCTCTCTCTTCCTGTTGGAGCCTTGCAGCAAATAAAGCATCAGCATCTATGCTGGTTTGAATAGTATCATACTCTTCATAAAGTGCAGCTATAGAGGCTTCTTCTTATGCTGCTCTTTCTCTTTGTCTCCTTTCTACTTGAGCCAATTCCTCTTGATGCAGTAACTGAGTACTTATGCATCCTGCTGAAGTTGCAAATCACCTTGATCACTCCTCTTGATTTTCACTGGAGGATCAGGCTCTACATTATACCTTTACCCTTGTCTCTAGTGTCTAATGGTTGTGATGATGGTGGTGTTGTTAGTCTTCTTTGTTCTTGTTCAGTATCAGTGATCACCACTGAAGTTGGTCTTGGTAAATAAGATGGTCTTGTTCTTGTTTGTCTAATGGCTATCAATGTGTCAGCCATTGTCACCATCTCATCTTCTAAAATACCTGTTGAAGTCCCAGCAGCACTTGTAGATGGCCTGTCTTAGTACTACTGTGGGTCTAGCAGTACTAACCAATGCTCCTGCAGTACTAACTCCAGAAGTAGCTGCATAAACTATCTCTCCTTCAATATTTTCCATATCATCATCAAGTCCATCAAAGTCACTATCTTTAAACATTGGATTTGTATTGTCACTTTTCCTCCCATGTTTGGATGCATCCTCCTCATCTAAATCATCATCAGAAGACTCAACCTGCTTGTATATCCTCTTTCTTGGGTGTAAGATGCTTGACTTCCTCTGTCTTTCTAATTTCTTGACTCTTTTCTTTAGTTTGAGGATCTCCACAGCTTGAGCATCCTTCTCTTTCTCCAAGTCAAGCACCTGTTTTGACAATTTTGTACACATAGCCATCAATTCTTCTAGTGTCAATCTACCCTCATTACTTCCAGGTGTGTAACCTCCTGGGAGAGGTGAATCATGGGGTGTAGGTGGTACAATATCCATCAATTCAAAAGTATGTGCCATCCTTCCCTCCTCGCTTTTAGATGTGTGACCTTCTGGGAGAGGTGGTTCATTGGGCTGTTTAAGCACTCTCTCAGACCTAGTCTGAGCAAGAGTACCCCCCATGGTTTCTTGGCGCTTGGGACTGCCACCTGTATCTATTCCCTGAGGAATGTCAACATTAGGCATTGTCGTGGTTTGGGTCCTAATTATATTATCACTGTCATGTGCTACAACTAAGCTATCATCAGTAGTGATAGCCCTTTCCACACTGTCACTCCCTCCTTATGGACATCCTCATCTGCTCCAAGGTTTAGAGACACACTAGTCTGAGGTAACTCAGTGACCTTTTTGGCTCTCCTATGTTTTTGTGTCTTACTGTGTTTTCTTTGATATATAGATGGAGATGGGAGTATTTGCTCAATGTTAGATCTCAGTTTGAGGTTCATGGGAATCTGTTAGAGGTGTTTCAGTTTGAAGTAGTTTAGTTTGAGGTTCTAAAACATTTGGTTGTGAGGTAGAGGGTGTGGGTTGGGGTTCAGGGGGTATTACTGAACTTTCACCCTTAGGTGCTTGGTTTTGCACCAACATGGATTCAAAAAGTGGAGTAACTTTTCCTGAAAAACTTTTACTTTGCCTTGCCATATTTAAGGAAACCTTTTTAGTATGGCTTGGTGTTTCATAAGTATCATTAAAAGGTTCTGGTAAATCTGTAAGCTGGTTATTCAAAAAGAGTTGTAAAAACCTTAGATACATTAAAAACTTCTTTGGATCCAAGTTCCTTAACATACCATCAAAAATCAATTTAGAAAAATTAAAATTTTTGACCCTTTGTCAATCATATAACTGTTGAAGCCAAATTAGTTGAAAACTCATTCCAGCCAGTTGATTTTGAACTTATACAATGAAGGATGGTATGTATCAGGAATTTTCATTGTGGAGAGAATGAACCTTTTTGAAAAGTAAGTTTTGTTGAAAGCTGTTTATACCCCATCAATGCAAGGTTTTCAAAAATGTCATCATTTGTGAGGCAAGTAATACCATCCTCATCATCAAAGAGAAGATCATTCCTCACTGATGATTCTGATATCACTACTGCCTTGCCATAAATATGGCATGTATTTGCTCCCACTGACGGACATGACTATTTTGGAAGTGGCAGTATACCAAAACTGTTCAATATAAGAAGCATAGATAGTGGGACTTACAATGAGAGCATAGTTGATCGAACATGTAGAGAGGAAGTCCACTATCTGATGAAATTCTGCATTCTCATCACTCTTTTCCAAAACAGCGACCTTGTTACATTGGTTTACTAAAAGCAGATCAGCCTATGATTACTTGAATTTGTCTGGTGTGAAAATCAATAGGGTTGAGGAATTTGAGCATTGGTATTTGTAAAAGATATTGTTTGATTATAATAGGTCTTTTATATGAATAAAGGAAAACTTAAGAGGAAAGTAGCACGTTATTTTGTAAAAAATTATCCCTGCAATAGTATTTTAGTATCGGTGGACTTTAGCAACATATGTTAGGCTAGCAGTACTATGTTTGTTACTAGCAGTTACTAACCTTTCGATACTTTAGTTTTTGGCAATACTGTCCAGCCATCAAAGGAATTTGTGAATTCTTTACCAGCGCCGTTTGCCCTGGAATAGCAATTATTTTTGTCTGTTTAGACATGGTGAATTTGTATGACCATTGTTATGTGGTGAGAAATACCAACATGTGAATAACATCAGACGTATAACAAACGTCACCAGCATTACACAAATCAGTGATATCATTTATTAATCAATTATACCTTTAAGCTCTAATCCTGCAAAAATGTTAGTTTGCCAAACACAAAGAAAACACAATCCAAAATCCTTGCATAATAACTGGACAGTATTAAACTTTAAAGCTTAGTTCAGTACTAAGTATTTATCAAGTTACCAGAATTAACCCATTTTCATCACTTGGCAGCTCTTGCACTCCATTCTAAGCATCCATGATGTATAATCCGCTGCACTTATACACATAGTTCCATATAGCCTTCCCTCAAACAAAGCTTCTATGTGTATTATCAGCTATGCCAATACACATATACAAAGCAGCACTAAAATTAGACTAACAGTATTAACTTTTTCTCCAATAACTATACAACAACCATGCCTTATTATCCACAAGCACACTAGAATCTTACTAGATAGACATGTGAGAATTCATGTGGTTCCTTAATTTATGCATAACCCAAGAATAAAAGTTTAAAAATTGTTATCTAAAACAAAATCCCCCCTCCCCCCCCCCTCCTCCCCCCACCCCCCCCCCACCCCACACCCCCTCAAAAAATTACTTCAGAATTAAGTTATCCAATTGCTAGAAAACAAAAGTTAAATATGCTAACATCAAAAGCCTTTGTGAGAAGATCTGCAACATTGTGGTCTGTGTGAATCTTGATCACTTAAATCAACTTCTTCTCATAAGAATCTCTGATGAAATGGTGCCTTATCTCAATGTGAATGGTGTTCATGAAATGGAACCTTTAATCATAGCTATTTAATTTTGAGATCCATAAACACCTGTGCCAGCAAATTAGCAGCTTGCAACATACTCTGCTTTAGTAGTAGAATTGGCTACTATAGTCTGCTTCTTACAATGCCATGAAATTAACCTCTTGCCAAGAAATTAACAACCTCTTGTTGTGGATTCCTGGTAGGGCTTTAGCTCAGCATAATTCACTATCAGAAAAGGGCTTCCAAGTTAAATGGTTGATTCTCTTGGATACCAAGGCTTAATTATTTTCTAGGATGACCTTTTAAGTATCTAAAGATCCTCTTCACAGCATGAAGATGTGAAGTCTTTGGTGTAACTTGGAACCTTGCACAAGCACAAACAGCAAACATTATGTCAGGCCTAGAAGCTGTTAAGTACATCAATTAACCTAATTCATTTGATATTATCCAGTGTACATCCACATTCTCAGCTTCTTCATCCTTGATCAATGCCTTGTTAGTCTCTGTTGGAGTGCTTGTTGTCTTCACAGTGATAAAATCAAACTTTTTCAATATATCAACCACATATTTGTCTTGGCTTTATGAGATTTCATCCCTTCCTTTTGTTGTACTTGTAAACCTAAGAAGTAAGTGAGCTCCCCCAATAAAACTCATCTGGAATTTCTGTGCATCATCTGCTCAAACTCATCACGTAAAGACTTCTTTTGTAGTCCAAAATGTTATCATCAAACTATACACCTGTAATAACTCATGATACCACCTTTGTAATTCTTGATGAACAAATTCTTATCCTTATAGTACCTCTTCTAAACCCATTTTCAATTAAGGAGGTTAGACAAGGTCTCATTACCAGGCATCAGGAGTGATGTAGGACAATATAAAGCTTTTTTACTTATACACTCTGTCAGGGAACTGTGGATCTTTAAAACCAGGAGGTTGGCAAACATATACCTCCTCTTCAATAGTACCATATAAGAAGGCACTCTTCACATCCCATCTTGGTACACATTGAACCCAAAAAATGATGCATAGGCCAAAAATAACTGATTGCTTCTATCCTCTGCAACAGGAGCAAAAAACCTCATAATACATCTATTCCTCACTCTTAGGTATAACCCTTGTGCAACCAGTCTTGCCTTGTTTTTGACTATAATTCCTCTCTTATCTTTCTTGTTTCTATATACCCACTTAGTTCCAATAGCTCTCTTGCCTTTAAGAAGATCCACCAGGTCCAAACCTTTTGAAGTTTAAATTGCAGAAGCTCCTCTTGCATTGCTTCTATCCAGCTTGGATCTGTCAAAGCTTGGATTACCTTTTTGGGTTCTATTTGAGAGAGAAAATAGGCAAACAAGCAGTTCTGATAATCTTTGTGATTTGTTCTTCTCTGCTTGCTAATGTAGCTGACCATAGCATTTTCTTCAGAAAAATTGATCATTCTCCTTGTTTGAATAGCTGAATTTATGTCTCCAATAATCTGGTCTTTAGGATGATCCTTGTGAATTCTAGTTGTGGGAATAGGACTGACATTCATGGTGGTTTCCAAATTGTTGAGGTCAGCCTCTGCACCCACATCTTCATCATCATATGCACCTCTAAAGATACCAGTAGAAATCTCAATCAGGCATAAGAGTATCAATTGGAAGATCATTATTGTCAAAACTTTACCTAACAGCACTAACAGATGGACTAATAGTATTAAGTCTGTTAGTGCTGTTAGTGATAGTAACCTCTCCTTGACCAACCAATCTTTCAATTTCTTGATCAAATTATTTTCTAAGAGCTTCTTCTTGATCTCTAACATCTTTTTTATGACCATTTTTATCACCGTCTTTTGTTGGATACTGAACATCATTCTTCTTTCCAGCATCATCAACAAACTCATCATCTCAGCTCTTTGGACCTTGAGAATCAGAAGTCAAAAATGGTAGCAGAATATATTCATGATTAGATGCTTTCTCCTATCCAGTTTGCACTGCATTAACATTTGTCTCTATACCTGCATCATCATTAGTTTGATTTCCTGCAGTAACTGGCTCATAATTAATAGATTTTGTCAGTGAATCAATATCAAAGAGCCATTCTGGACCACTTCCTGCAACATTAGGTTTATTTTCAAGAAATTTAATATGCATGTTCTCTTCAACTTTCTTGGTTCTAGTATTAAATACCCTAAATGCCTTACTATTTACAGAGTATCCAACCAAGAACCCCTCATTAGCCTTCTCATCAAATTTGCCTAGGGGATCTAAGGTATTAAGAAAAGTCACAAGACACCCAAAAGGTCTCATAAAGCTTATACTAGGTGGTCTACCAAGTAATAGTTCATAAGGTGTCTTGTTGTAAGGCTTAGTCACTAGAACCCTATTCTGAACATAACAAGCAGTATTAACTGCTTCAGCCCAAAATGTAGCAGGTAATAATGAATCTGCTAGCATAGTCCTAGCTGCCTATTCTTTCTTTCAGCAACTCTATTTTGTTGAGGAGTTCCGGCAACACTAAACTCCCACTTAATCCCTTTCATCCCACAAAACTGATTCATGTCATTATTCTCAAACTCAGTTCCATTGTCACATCTGATGATTTTAACCTTATGATTTATTTGATTTTCTATGCCAGTTATAAAAGTTTTAAGGATTCCACTAGTCTCATCCTTAGAGGCCAAAAAGAAAAACCAACTAAACCTACTAAAGTCATCCTAGTGACACAAAGGCAAAAAACATTTTTATTTAGCGACTCTTTTACAAATGTTAGGACCAAAACAAATCCATATGCAATAGTGTGTAAGGCTGGCTGGATTGAGCTTCACAAGCTTTGGTCTTACAGGAGCTTTGTGATGCTTTCCCTTCTGACAAGCAACACATGTATGGTTATTTTTAAAAATCTTTAAAGGCAAACCTCTAACAAGGTTTCCCCTCATAAGTTTGTTCATAGTTTTAAAGTTTACATGACTAAGCCTCCTATGCCATAAAGTAGACTCGTCTATTATAGCTTTGCAATAAACATGACAAACTCATAATAGAAACAAATTCTTTAAATTATAAACTGTACTATTATTATGTCTAGGAATTTTAAGCAGTACTTGACTTTATCAAGTAACTAAAATCTAGGAGAGTGAATTAAGAATTCAGTCTTAGTGAAAAGAACACTGTTTTTCTTGTCACACATTTGTAAGACAGAGAAAAGGTTAAACTTAAGTTCCTTTACAAAGTATACATCTTCAAAGTCTAATTTCCTAGTCTTAATTTTACCTTTTCCAGTAATTTTACCTCCTTTAGGACTTCCTGCAAATGCAACAAATCCTCCATCAATATCTTGATAATCTGAGAGGTAGAACTTGTTTCCAATCATATGCCTAGAGCATCCACTGTCGAAAATCCCCTGATCCTGTAAAGCATGTTGTGGATTACCATGCACTCAAAATAAGAGAATTAGTTTCTCTTGAGGACCCAAGTCATTACTGACTTGAGTCTGCCTTGTGGATCAACATAGTCAAATATTTTAGGAGTGTATGATCCACTGTCTTTGGAGATATGGTTTATAACATTTCCTTTTGGTCTCCAAATCCAGCATGCTAAGGACTTAACAGCATTATCCTCATTTTCCTTAGCAGCACTAACTACTGCTTTTGGCCTAACAGTAGTTACATTATTAAACCTGACAGTATTAACTGTTTTATTAAAATTATTGGTTTTAACTGCTGATTTTTGGTGAAATGACCTTCTTACTGGTGAATGTGACTTATTAAAAACATTTGAACTTGGTTTTGCAACATTCACAGTTGGTCTAGATGCAATAGTATTAACATATCTGACAGTACTATTTGATACTGCTGCTCTTGGGAAGCTTTGCTTAGCAGTATTAACTGGTAATTGTCTAGACTTTGTTAAGACTGCAACTGGAACAAAATTTCTTTTAGAATGTGGGTGAGATAATGTATTTTGGTGATTCACCCTTTGAGTATTGTTCCATACTGGTCTAACTTCCCTTTAACCAGTAACCCTTCCCATATTATACAACATAGATTTTCTAACCATTTTATTCTCATAATAGTTACAGTCCTTAATTAAATGGTTAAGACTTCCACATACAAAACAAGCTTTCTTATTGAACTCCAAAACCATCCCTAGTTTATTAGTCAATTCGTCCACTTCCATTTCTTTTATCAACCTAGGACTCTAACTTTTCCTAGGTTTTTAGCTTGACTATTTGTGTGTTGTGTCATATAACAGGGATTTTGCCTCAGTATTATAAATCTAATTACTTAGAATTGATTTTTGCAATACTAGGGTTATATATGTTCAAATGAAGGTCTTAAACTCACATTTCATTAATCAATAATCAGACTCCCACTCTTCAATGATAGGAGCACTAGGCCTAACATCTTTAGGTTGTTCCAAATTATCCTTACTAGACTTAGATGTAGTTGATTCATTCCTAGGCACACTAGTGATAGTTTCACTCACATTAGTCTTATAGACAGAATCATCTAATCCAGCAAAGGACAAGTCAGGTCTTGAGGGCATGTAGTTCCCAGTTAGGGAGGAGGAACTGCATGATATCCCCTAACCTTCTTAAACCTATCCTTTTACTTATTATTTTCCTCTCTTTCCCCCCATCTTTCAATCTCAATCACACTAATAGCAGATTGCATCTTACAACCACTTCAATCATTATTCTTATGAAAATTATGCAGTTCATTCTTAGTCATTTGACTATCAAAACCAATACCAATCTTGTCATTAACACTTATCATATCCATAGCCACATGCTCATACCTGGCCGACATATGTAAAGACGTTATGAAAGCTCAGGTACATGTTTCAAAAGACTTCCGCTACTCTGATACCAAACATCTTCCTTGAAGTGACGAAGTATTAAAGTTAAAGAATTTCAAGAAAGATGAATTTACAAGCTTTTCATGACAAAGAAAGGTATGAGCATGTCGATCCAAAAGTCATAGGATGGCAAGATTACAAGATGGCGTAAAGATATTATGCTTGGTTGATGATCTCAAGAAGCTCAAGATCACATACAAGCCAAGTTAAAGAAACAAGCTAAAGCCTTAAAGTCTAAAGATTACTACATCAAGAGTTACAAGATAAAGATAAAGAAAAACAAGACTACAAGCAAAGTATGAAGACATTCATAGAATGTAAGCTTAAGTTTTTATAAATTGGAGTGACCTCCCTTAGGGGGAGATTGTTAGAAATCAAGAAAAGACTCGGTTACTTCCAAAGTGTAATAGTATAGCTCGTAGCAACAATATTTGTAAACTTACCAAGCTAACCGAGTCAACATAAGATATCCTTATGTTGACCGGCACATAGCTAGGTATAAATACACTTCTCCACACTTTGGAGAGGGTTGGTTGTTCATTTGTTCTTTCACATAATACATTTTCCTTTCCTTTCTCTCTCTCTAAGTGCTACATCCCTTCTTTCTCTCTTTAAACTTTCTTTCTTGTTTCATTTCTTAAGTGATTTGATACTTCTACAGAAACATTAGACTTCAACTTACTAATTAGTCTTTTGCATATTTGTTTTATTAGTATTTGGATAATTGGGATTGTAAGACAATTTTTATTTTCTAATGAATAATGATACTTGGTGTTTGTTTTCATTCATATAATAATTGTTATCCTATATTTGCATGTTTAATCTGTAAATGATTTTATCATTCTAAATATGTCCATTGTCGGTTAATATTATGGGAATATTGTTACATTAAGTCAAATGTGAGTATTGGTTGTATTATTTGAATACATGGATGGTTCCCACCAAACTCATATGTTATTCACAAGGGATGCATATTGGACACCCCAACTTTTGAATATTTACTTTTGGATCCTTGCCATGAGTAAGGTATCGAAAATGGTTAAATAAGTCATCCTTAGACTTGAGATGCAAACAAATTATGCATGTGTGGATATCACTTTTTGATTATAAGTCAAACGCTAACCTGAAAATGGTAGTTATAAAGGCTATTCTTGAAAGTGATGTGAAGCAGCATCCATAACACTTGTAGTCAATGAAGAATTTATTCCTCCACTTGATATGTGCATAATGATACCATGGCGCCTCTCCAGAATTAATCAAATGATTGTGTGGCCGCACCCAAAGTGTAATTCAAGATGATTCTTGATTACATTTGGTATCTGTAACAAAGGGATGATAATAGCAAGTTATACATAACCATTATACTGAGAGTGTTCTTGAAACTTCATCTCAGGTATTTCTAGTTTTAAAAACAAATGAGAGTGTTGCTAGACGTTTCCGTCGTTAGTATAGATGGAATCTGTTACTCCAACTCTAAAGTGGGAGTTGTTGGAATATGATAGTTAGATTCCCATGTTATGCGACTAGAAGTACGTGAGCCTATTGGGGACACACACGTTAAGACACGAAGAGTACGTTTATTTTAAATATACTTCACGTAATATATTTAAATGTTTGTTAGTTTCCATAATTAGTTTTTAACTAATTTAATGGATATTTAAATGTAAACCAAGGGACTAAATTGACATGAAACTCAAACCATGTGGACCTCATGTAGCTGACCCATATGTGGTTTAACAGAGAGGAGTTTAGGTCGGTTTAGGAAAGGAGGAAAAGGAAGGTTTTGTAGTTTCCATGTTCACCAAGGACTAGGATATGGGGCCTATATAAACACCCATATCCTAGCTCATTATTCATGCGATAAAAACCCTAAATACCTAAATTGGTTTTTGGTGCTCCTCTCTTTTCCTTAGAACCGCTCGTATAAACCTTAAGGGCATGTTTGGTAAAGAGAAATTAAAAGAAAAGAAATAAGAAAGAGAAATAAAATGTTGAGAATTGGAATTGATTGAGAATTTTAAATCATATCCCGTGTTTGGTAAGATGGAATATTAACTCAAAAAATGAGAAATCAACATCAACAACAAACAAACTGACTTGATCTAAACCTGCTATTAGAAGCTAAAACAAAATATGTACACCAATACAAAATTGTACCCAATCAACTAGTATAACAATCAATATGGTTTTAATTGAAAATAATTTTGTCATAAAGGCTTCATCACTGTTACCGAACAAATATCAGTTACAAATAAATGACTTTCAATCACATTTCAAGATTTTGAGATCTTTATCTATAAAAGTTTGAGATCCTATCAGTTATAATAATGGAGGGCCTCAAGAATAGTGAGGATTTCAAAGACAAGTATAGGGCGGAGACAAACAGAGAACGGAGACCACTAAAATAGCTGGTGGTTGGATCTTGGAATCGACCAGAAAAGGAGGGCATAAGAGGCTGGTGTTACTGTGATTTTGTAAAAATTTATGTAGCATGTGAGGATCACGTGTTCTTATTGACTTATACCCCTGTTTTTAATTTAATTATTTATTAATATAAGCACAAAACACATCAAGAATTCTATTTCCACTACAAGAAGGATGGAAATTAAAATACAAAGGATCTATTTCTTAAGAAATTGAAACTCTCCGCTTTTCTATTTCTTTGTCTAACCAAACACAGGAAAAAGGCCATTTCTTTTTCTTTGACCTTAAATCTCTCTACCAAACACACCCTAAAGGGTTTTCGGTTCTTGTTTTTCCTTACTAGCGATTTTTGATGAAACCCATTCAAGGGTTTTAGGTGCGATTTGATTTCCCACAGGATCGATTATGATCATAGATGCTTCAAGGAGTTTTGGTTTACTTGTTCTCCAGGTTGACAACAGTTTAGAAACCTAAAGGGTTTCGATTTTCTTGATTTTGGTTCAACCGATTTTGGTTAAACCCTAAATTGGTTCATCGAATTTCGGTTCAAGAAAATTAGGGTTGTTTATGATTTTCGGTTTAAGAAAGAAGTAACACAAGGTGTTTGAGACGTGAAGTAAAGATTAGCATCTTGGCATATTTGTTTGACATGTTGTGTGAGCAACTATAGAGGTGATAACTTAATCACTAAGATTCAAGATCAAGATTCTTGTTTATTCACTTTTGTCATTAAACATAACGGTTAGTTTTTCTTACCTTATTTGTGTGTTAATCTTTGATATCAAACTAGATCCATCCAATGCGTACTCATAGTTAAATTGGTTAACTTGTTTGTAAATCCTAACAATTCATACGAACAAATGTAGTGAAATAATAATGTATTCTTCTATATAGTGTATGAAGTGATGAGTACCATGACTGAAATTATGAAACGTCAATAGCAGGGAAAAAGTGTCACAATCAATGTTTGTTTCAATCATAGTAGCATCACACTCATGAGCATTGAGGGAATCCCTGCATAAAGCTAGTAGTCAAGTACATATAGTGTACAAAGAAGCCACAACTTTTATATATTTACAAACGGATTTGGCCACCACCTATGACAAACACCCTTAATAGATAAACAATAGGTACATCTACTTAAATCGTTCTCGTTCCAAGTTCCAACATGCAAATATTTAACATGTTATTATCACAGTCTATATTTTAACTTTTTCCCTTTCCCCTTGCCTTTGCTACCATTAACGATTCCTTTATTTCCACTTCTGCACCTTTCACTACCTGTGCTATTCTTATCTCTAGCCAAAATTCTTGCATAATGTGTCCAATTAATAAAAATTAGCAAAGTGCATTGATAATTGTGTTGTTGTTAGATTCGCTATTGTATGTATACAGTAACTTTCAAAATACAGTACATCTAAAGCTAAACAATATCAGAATTAAGGTTGTATCTTGGTTTTGAAAATCCAAAAAGTTCGCTTTCTATAATTCTTAAAACTAAACTATTTCCACCAACAGGAAATCTTATTTTCACATCTGGACATACAATTCCTATTTTTTTGTCAATCCATTAGGCCATTGAGCATACCGTATTACATATCTATAGATCACAAAATAGCTTACATATCATGTTACTTAAGTACTTAAGCAAACTAATAGCATTCAATGATAGCTATCTTAATCTATAAAACAACCATATATATGTTAGGTGCAAACCCAATCCCATATTGGTAGAATAAGTAAACTGTAGATGTGTTTCACACTTATAAATACCCCTCTCATTGTAATTGTAAACTAGGATCTGGGTGTGTGTGTTTGTACCCCGTGTAGTTTAGCACGGGGCGTGCAGTTTAGCATGGGTCGTGTAGTTTGGCACGTTTATGTAGTTTGGCACGTTCGTACAGTTTGGCACAATCATGCAGTTTGGCACGAGCCTGAGCAGTTTAGCTCAAAGCTTAATAATATCTCTCTGGTTTGATCCTGTGGACTGTCACGACTATCCTAGTCGTGGACACCACGTTATATCTTGTGTAGATTATATTCTGCATTTACTTTCTGTAAGCCTTGTTTGCATTCTTTATGTGAGCGGTGTATGCAAGAGCTATATACCGTATAGAGGTCTGTATAGAGGTGTGTGTAGGTGTCATATACCCTAACAAAGTGGTATCAAAGCCAGGCTATGATAAACAATGGCAGAAGACGGTAAGATAAAGATCGACAATATGATGGTTATGATTTTGGTTATCATAAGATATAGATCGAAGACTCTCTATATTAGAATAAGCTTTAGGAGCCTTTGGCAAAAGCCAAACCTTCAGGTATGAAGGCTTTGTTATTATTATCTTTGTAGCCCTAGAGTTAGTCAGGCACTGTTACAGCAGTTAGTGATTCGTGTAGAACTACTAAGCTAACGTTCAAAGGGATTCAAGATTTGATTCTTTGTTGAAGATATCCATCAGAAGACATCCAAATAATATATGAATTATTTGTTAAGTGTAGAGGACAGATACAGGGTAGAGGGTATGACAGAGGACAGGAAGCAAAACATAAACAAGTCAAAATCATGGAAGATAGGAGAGATAAAGTACAAGCAGAATATCATGTGTTGGAATTGCAACCAGAAGGGCCATTTTCAGAATTAGAGTTTGAAACTTGTAGCCTTCAGGGGTAAGGAGGTTAACATGACTGTTGGAGACTCTAATGACGCATTGGTTTGTTTCGTTGAGAATGCGGTTAAGGATCATATTATGGATTATAGTGCATCGTTCCATGCTACCTATTGCAAAGAAGAGTTAGAAAGGTTCAAGCTACGCTCTGGTAAGGTTTGATTAGTAGATGACAAGACTCTAGACATTGCAGGCGTTGGGGATGTTGTCCTCAAAACTTCTTTTGGTATAAGTTGGACTCTAAAAGATGTTAGGTTCATTCCAAGCCTAAAGAAGGTTAATCTTACTTGGGTGGCTTGATGAGTAAGGTTACCACGTAGGCTTCTGAGATCAGCAGTGGAAGGTCACTAAAGGTAGTTTGGTGGTAGCTCATGGGAACAAAAAAGGAAGCCTGTATATGGTTGAGGTACACCCCGAGGGGATTGGTGCAATTATTAATGGTAGTGGCAGAGCAGCTCTATAGCACCAAAGACTTGGTGATATGAGCAGGATCGGTATAAACATGTTAGCTTCTAAAGGCAACGTTCCAGATGTATGAAAGGTAGATATCAACTTCTGTAAGCCAGGTGGTTTAGGGAAGCAGAAGAATCTTTCCTTTATAATGTCAGAGATGACAAGGAAACTGCAGAGGTTGGAGCAAGTTCATACAGAAGGCTATGGCCTTACATTTATTGCATCAATCTAAGGATCCCGCTACTATGATACTGTTATCAAAGATTGCAGCATGAGTTGCGGTAGGTTTAATGCAAACCTTCAGGTGAAGTGTTTAAAGTTTGATAATGGTGGAGAGTATAGTAGCTGACCGATTAAGTTTTGTTTTGAGAACGGGATTGTGATACTGAAAATGGTCCCAGAAACACCTCTACAGTTTGTTGTTGCTGAAAGATTGAGTCGAACATTCAGAGCAAAGAGCACGGGGATTCGTGTAGAGGCTCCAAAGATCTTATAGGCAGATTCAGTTAGTACGACCTACTTAATCTACTGCATACCCTACTTTCTGATAGGGCTGCGTATTCTAGAGGAGGAATGGCGAGGGAAGGATACTAGTCTCGCACACTTGAAGGTATTTGGTTGTGACTTATTTGTTAAAGTGAAAGATGTTTGCGAGAAGCCATAAAACGTACATTTATAGGCAGCAGCTCAGATGAAGTGTGATACAGCTTTCAGGATACGAAGAGTCACCATGTTATACGAAGAAGAGATATCACATTTGTAGACTCAATTTATGGAGCCAGGCCTGCGACAAATTCAAGTATCTTAATGAAGCCAATACAGAAGAGTCAAGCGGTGTTAGTATACATTCCAAAGAACCTTGCAAAGAAGGATAGTATAGTTGTAGAGCATGGGTTAAGTTCAAAAATCACTCAGAGCCCAGGTGGGAGCTTAAATATGATTGAGGGGTCCAAAAACAGTGGGAGCTTTGAGGATAATGGAAGATCAGATGAAGAATACTCTAAACACGGAGCATCCTCTAAGGAAGGAGGCATCGAGACTCCATAGGTACGATGATCCACCAGAGAGTCCAGGGCTCCAGTAAGGTACTCTTCATCAGCAAACTATTAACTACTGACAAAGAACGGTGAACCAGAGTCTTATTCAGAAGCCTTGAGTAGCAAAGAATCTGTACAATGGAAGAAGGCGATTGTCACACCCCGCCAAGGTAAAAACATGAGGCGTGACATGATAGACTTCATCACAACACATTGATGTCAACAATAGAGAATAACTAGAATGCAACTAAATATAATCCAAAGTGTTATGACGACACCTAACACAAGAGGGAGTCTTGTATTGAGGGTATTCGCACATACAATACATGGACATAAAATAAATCCAAATGTAACAATATAATCATTTAAATAACCAAAGCATGGAAAACATAAAATGAAGTCTCTAGAAAAGAAGGCTCCATAATGCAAACTTCCTAAAGTCTTTCTAGCCATGCAAATTAACCTCCTTAGCCTCGCTATGCTCAACTAAAAATGATGCTTAAAAACGTCAACAAATATGTTGGTGAGAGTCATAGGTTTAGACACACAATTCAAACTTTTAATCAATTACTATGATTAATAAAGACAATGTAGGACAATTATGAACTATCATGAACTTACGCTAACATGCAATCTAAATCATCATATCAACAACCAAATACTGGGTAGGCGTACCCATCCGATCCATTCCAAAACTGAGTAGGCGTACTCATCCGATCCATTCCAAAACTGAGTAGGCGTACTCATCCGATCCATTCAACACCACTTGACATGCCAAACACAGTACATGCAAGTAAATCACAACCAACATGTAACACAAGGTCATATAATAGTCATACAATGTCCACACTCAATTAAAACACATAATCGCAGCAATTAAAACATTTCAAAACCATTTGCATCATTTCCATCCCAATTTAAAAATAATGTAAAAAGATGGACTATGAAACTCACCTGATGCACAACTACTTCACAAATCGTTGCAAGTCAACTATACACAAATAAAACATGTGTTACACTCGATTAGGCTAAATGGCCAAGTCGATGTAACAATCAATTGATGGACTACTATGTCTATACCATCTTTAAAAACCTTTTTATAACACTTCTTAACCTTATTTTTAACCTAAATACTCTTAATCCTTTTATTCCGATTTTCAACTTTTGAATAGAACTTTGTAGTCACTTCATGACCACAAATAAAATACTAAATCACTAAATTGATACTTCCTATTGTATTCTTAACCTTACCAATGGGTTATGAACTACTGCGATTTTTTATAAAAAATAATAATGAGTCTAACTATTTTATAAAAATTCAACTTCACAGTGTGCCCATAAAATGACCTGATTGGACCTCTTAAAAGTTAGACTTGATCAGACCCATTTAAACACTTGGGAAAAATCTACAAAAATTCAGAGGGTTCCTAGACATCATGAACATGCTACTGTATGAATTTCATCCATTAAAAAATATTTTATAGGATTTTTGACCTCACAAACACAACCCAGATTATTTCCCAAAAATATAGTTTTGACAACGAACCTTGTAAAAACGATTTGACTGACTTCCACTTACTTTTAATTCATGAAACCACTTGGGTTGGAAATTCGACTCTTTATAGTTAATTTTAGGCTCAAGAAAATCAATAAAAGCTATCCGTATGACTGAGATTATGGGCTTCGCAGATGACTAAAATTCTGCCCAGATTTCTATTCTGAATTTAGCATAATTTAACCATACTTTAACTTACCCAATTCCCTAAATATTATCCCTACTAAAATGTGTATGATGATCATAAACATCCTAATTACTGATTATTTACAATAAACCTAATCCATCAAATCAATTGTTACATAATTAAACAATGATTCAAATATATATGTGTGATTAAGAGTGTAAAAACTAAACCAATTTAAGATTAACAAAGAGATCAAACTTGATTCTTGAGAGCTTAAAAAAATGACCAAATGGCTGCTTTATGGTCTGTTTAGGCGTTCGACTGAATAAAAGGAAAAGAGGGAATACAGTTTTTTTTATAAAACATTGATTTGAGTTGGACATGGACTTGAGCTCTCCCTTTTTCCTTTCCCTAAACCGATCTAACAAACACCCCTTAATACTTTTATAAAAAAAATATATTATTTTTTTTTGTAAAATTTTCGTTATCCCCCCTATATATATGTATATATGTATATATATATGTATATATGATATATATATGTATTATATATATTATATATATATATGTATTATATATATATATATATATATATATATATATATATATATATATTTATTTTAATATATATATATTATTGGTATATTATATATATTATATTATTTGGTATTATAAAATTTTCGTTCTCCCTCCTATATATTATTCATATATATTTTTTAAAATACAAAACTATTTACTATTTATTCACCTTAAATACTTAAATAAATACATAACTTAAAATAAAACGCTTGCACTACTTATTATTATTTCTTCTAAAAAAAATTAATTACCTCATAAATAAATTATCAAACCTCATCATTCTAATTAAATTTTCAACTCGAAATTAACGATTACACGATACGCTAATTTCATAATTGTCGTAATATCCAAACGCACTAAATTCCAAAATCCCCATCAATACGAAATGAGATGATTAAATCATTCATTTTCACTCTCACAACTCATATATAACACATATATCAAACCACATAAACCACCAAGTTGACTTATACACATAAATCAAAACACATAAACCTAGGCAACTTAACTCTAACGGTTAAACTAACCTCGCTAAATCACAGTTGTCACAGTCTCCCCTCCTTAGGGAAATTTCTTCCCAAAATTTAAACGCTTCTACTGTTAACAATTTTGCTTACCCACACGAGAGTACAAATAGCAGCATAACACCTATAAGCGAAAAGAACATCCAACTACATGAGTCTCGCCCGTCCTCGAGGAAACTCGTCAAAAACCTTAAGTTGTGTAACAACTTGGCCCATAACTCAACCCCGCAACTCATCAAACAAGAACTGTCTTGAAATTAAGTTATGTGTTGTTACAAAGCTCAATGTTTTGGAAGAGTTGGCTTGACTTCAGGTTTACTCAATATATAACTTTAACCAAACCACATAAGAACATTTAAGGGTACACTAAGGTCTACCAGTAACCCTATGTACCCAACTTTAATTAGTACTTCCAACTATAACTTGCTCGATGAGTAAGTGTGGATACTTAGTTTTCATAAAATCCTCATAACCTCACTTCGAGTTCTAGCAGACTTTAACTATCGAAATCCTACTACGCTTCAAACTTTTAACCTCATGATCAATAATCTCGACAGGTTTTTCAACAAAACAAAGAGTTTTGTGTACTTTAATTTCTTCTAAAGACACGTGCATATTTGCATCCGTCCAATATTTCTTTAAATTTGAAACACATCAAATACACTACTAAATTATTGAGACAATCTTAATCAATAGGCCATAGGACCGATCCTTTTAATGATCTCAAATGGTCCCTCATATCTTGGTGCTAACATGTCTTTCTTTCTAAAATGCACTACATCTTTCTAAGATGACACTTCCAACATCACTTTATCACCAACTTCAACTCTAAATGTTTACGCCTATTGCCAACATAGCCCTTTTTGGCAATCTCATCACCTTATTAGTTGTCTCTTGTATCAATTATGGTCCAATCGACCGAATTTCTCTAATTTCAGCCCAAAGAATAGGTGACCTACACTTCCTTCTATATAACGCCTCAAATGGAGCACATCGAACACCCGAATGATAACTATTATTGTAGAAAACTCAGTTAAGGGTAGATGAGTATCCTAATTACTACCAAAAAATTGATCACGCACGCTCTCAACATATCCTTCAAATCCTGAAAGGTACGCTCACTTTGTCCGTCCATTTATGGATGATAAG
>BQNB010094799.1:0-26030 GCA_026074375.1 Tanacetum coccineum
TATACTTTATTCGCATCGTCTGCTTACAGTGTGTTGAGTCATGATTAATCCTCGTACTTCTTAAGTAAGTTGAATATTTACATTCATTAGCCTCGTCCGATGTTGATCATCGAACCTTGCAAATATCAAAAACTAGACTCTACCTTTAAACATTTGAAACCCTTATATAGACATACCCACATGACTACACTTTCTCCTTTGGCGTTTCCACTATCAAAAGATTTTCTTTACAATGCGGTTATATCAATCCTAAAACTTGTAACGATATTTTTCTATAATTCCTATTCTGATAGATTAAATGTCCTGGTCAAACCTAGCCAAAATTTTCGTATATTAAGAAGCGTCGAAACATCGAATTTTACTGAATAGTTATCAACGTCATGTTTAAAACTGGTTTACTAAATCTTAAATCTTTTCTTTGTCACACAATCGGTTAACTCAATCGAATCCCGAGACGAGATTCCTTTAAGGGGTGGGTACTGTCACAACCCGAAATTTTCAGAACTTTAAATAACTATGTTACCCTTTGACTTTTGGTTCCGACATGACTTTTTGACTTTTGACCTTTTACGAACACATAAAAACGATTACTGCGTAGCCGGTAAATTTTTGAAATGCATTTAAGTAATAAATCATAACTATTATTATTATCTCTCATTTACAAATTTATTTTTCAAACTTATTTGACTTGAAAACGAGAGGATATATGTTAATCCTAAGTTGACTTATCACAAATGACCCGCTAAAATGAGTTATTAATTATGGGGTATACTAGCGTTTGACATAAAACGACATTCCGGACAACTTTTTAGTTTTACTCTAGACCTGACACCAAGTAGAAAATGACTAAAATACCCTCGCAAAGTTTTGAAAACCGAACACAACGCGTGCCGACGCAGAAGTAATTAAATTTATATTTAATTATCACTCTTTATTAAATAAAAATATTTAATAAATTATTTAATATTTTATTCAAAAGCGTTTATTTAAAAACGCGAATGTTTAAAATAAAGTTTCATTTTTTTTATGGACAAAGCTTACCCGCGACACCCAATGGTACCAAATAAATAATAATGATTTTAAATATATTTTCTAAAAACATTTATAAAATAATAGTCGAGTGAATACGCATAATCCGTTAAGTAGCCCAAACGAGTCCCGAAACAATATTTACCAAAAGTTTCACTTTAGGTCCCTCTAGTTATATTTTCACCATCCCCCCTAAACTAAGTTACACTTTCCACATTTATTGTATACTTTTACCTATATATAGAAAACCATTTAGGGTTACACTCATTATTCATAACCTTAAACACACACACATATCATCCTCCTCATTTCCTCTTTTTTTACCGGCGACCCCCACCAGATTCTGGCGCCGTCACCAGATTCCGGCCACCCACCACAGCGATCACCGCCATCATCACACCTCCAACCACCTCACCACCTCGTCCTCTCTCTCATTCTGGTCGCCGACGCCATCTCCGGCCACCGGATTCTGGTCAACCACCACGCCACAACCACCCACCACCTTGGCCACACCCACCTCACTATCGCCATCAACATCATCGCAAACACCACCAGACGCGTGACCAGCCGACCTCCACCTTCCACTAGCCCTCGGACGTCACCCCCACCACCGATCTCCATCAGATCTGATCCATCACCACCTACTGCCACCAAAACACCACCCTCAGCCGCTGCTAACCACGGCACAGTCGCTACGGCTCAGCTGTGACACGGTCGTCGATGTCTCCAATAATAGATTTTTGGGTTTTAATGGTTTAATGTGCGGGCACGAATAGGATTTGTGGATGATTTGTGTTATCGGTTAATAACTAAAATGAACGATTTTATAAAATATAAAACCGGATTAAAATAGTTGTTAACGATTAAATAAATTGGTTGTTTATTATTTTCATTTTGTGTTTTATAAGTCTTTAGGGTGCGTTTGGCTATAGGTTTAAAACTGCCAAATAGGGCGTTTGGATCATAGTGTAACAACCAGTAGGGGTGTTTGGTTCTGGCTTCAACAGCCGTAAGGGGCTGTTTGGGACAGCAGAACCATTAGGGTGCATTTGGTTCGCTGTTTAACAGCAGCCAAACGGGGTGTTTGCCAATGGGTTTAACAGCCCGTAAGGGTAAGTTCGGTTTCACTCATTCGGGTTATTTACTTTGTCTAGGTTAGATATATATATATATTGAATCACGCGTATATTGCAACATAGATTGATTAAGTGGAAAAATATTGGTTTTGGTAAAAATGGAAACATCTTATAAACGAGTAGGTCATGCCGAAATTTTTATAAATTTCTATACTTATTAAATTTCACTATAATTCCATTATTTTAGAAACCCGATAAAAGAACGAAGTTATATAATTTTATGATTTTATAATTGGTTATTATACAATAAATAAACAAAAACTATACGTTTACAAATGAGACAACTATTTTGGTAACCCGTCGAGGAAACAAAATACTAATTTATAAAATATTATTTTATAAATTCCTGAATAGAAAATAAAATCATAACTTTTATAAAAGTTTTTGAAACATCGTTTACATAATTCGTAACTTTGAAACGTGTGTTTATTTGTATGCAAGAACTCTTTATTAATTAAATGGGTAATTTCTGAACATGTGTCGAAAGATTTTGTTTTAATTATTTTTCTCACGTTTCTTATATAATAGTATTAAGTATTATATACCTTGGTTATTATTTAATTGTTTGTATTTGTTATATAATTCACCATATGAATTACATACTTGTTCATTTTCCATATGTAATATATGCGGAATATATTACACACCTTACTTTTACTTTTGATATATTTAATTGAACCAACCACCAAACTATTACAACTTGAAATCTAAATCTTTTATCAACGTGTCACGTTGATGTAATCATGGATCAATCTAAGTTAGTGGGATATTTACCGATAAGATTAGCTACAATTTCTTGGTCGAGCCGTTTCGTCTTTCATTTGTGCTGTGCATATTAATTCCATTTCTGTCAATTGTTCTTCAACATCAAAGTGAGTTCATAGCCCCACGTTTTACTTGTTTTATATTTACCTTATAACTTTTGGGGTGAGAACATGCTCGTTTACAAATTTATTTACTGTAATGATTTCAAACTCTTATACATGCTCATTTACAACTCGGTTACATGATTGATATCACACTTTGTTTTACTTATGGATGCAAATACTTAAAGCCTTTCTTTTGGAAATTCATTGGTTGATTTTACTATGGACACACGTATCTTGATCTACTTTCCCTATTTACGTGTTACCTAAGTAATGAATAGACCACTAATGCCCGAACTATCATGAACCGTTAATTGCTTAACTGACTGTACTGGTTAAGTAAGCACGAATGTTGTAAATAGATCTATTGGGAGTAATTATCCTTATCCGGGTAAGTAACGCTTACTAGATTCGGAGGTCCCGAACAAACGGATATATACCATGTCGGATTGTCAATAGGTAATCTTAGTCAGATACCTTTAGGGTGAGTAATTCTATTTGGCATATAAAATGCTTCCTTCTAAATTAAGCTTCGGTGTCATGAGCTTAGCGCAACAGTAATTACTTTTCACGTGATATTGTATTTGTTATAATAGTCTCATGTGCTTGTATGTGAATTCATAAACTGCTAAGATTGTCACATACGTTTGGAAATTTTGTGGTCCACACTACTTTGTTAAACATTTGAAATTGCTAAACATCTTTTCCTAATACTTTGAATGAAGCTGTATTCACTAAACGTTTTTAATCCTCATAAATGTTTTACTTAAACCTTTGAATTCACTCAACTTTATGTTGACAATTTTTAGCATTTTTTTCTCAGGTGATTGGCTTTGGACTTCTTGACGTGCTATGTGGAGTCTACGTGCAATATGATGCCATTTATCAAGACTTTTATTATCATTCATACTCATTGTCTTTTCAAAACTAAATTTCGCTTCCGCAAATGTTAATTTCCTTTTGAATCTTGTAAAACTTATCTATTTTTGAACAATGCAACGAGTTATGATTTTCAAAACGTCCATTAGTGTTCATTCTATTGTGCTTTGTGCGATGTATATTATGACGTCACATATATCGGATAAACGAGAGGAGACCCTTAATTATGAAAAATAGTTATAGTCTAGGTTTTGAAAAAAAGCAAATAGTATATGTATATAAATATCCTCATATGATACTAGTAGTGATCGCTTCTTTGAGGGAGTTAAATATAGGAATCTGGATAGTATGCAGCGACATACTATCGGATTTATAACGATGAGGAGACCCTTAAATATGAAAGAGTTATAGTCTTGGTTTTATTAATGGACCCAGTTCTCTTTATACCGAGCTGACATCTGATACCAATCTGTCACACTCCTAAAATTGGACGGCAGCGGAAAGGTAAAACGAGGGGTGATGGACTTTCAAGGATACAAAATTCAAGTCATAAAAAAAGACCTCAAAATGAGTCGTTTTAAGATACATTTTAAAATGTTTCACATTCGATAGAATAATTTATTTATAAAACATTAATTATTCTTTTATTTATATATTGTATTTTATAAACAGATCATTTTTATAATTAAAAATATTAATTTTTGTATATGGATTTATTTTTATTTTATTAATTTTGTAATTATTTAAAACTTTTTACATCCTATTTATTTTTTTTAAAAATCTAAGTTTGCCAAACAGGTACTAACCGTTTCATAATATTCCCAAGTGTTAAAACAAGACATATAGTTTTTTGTTAAAGTTTTCACGTATGTAATTAAGAGGAAAGTTTTGTAAAAAACACAGTGTTTTCAAAAGAAGTTCTATTGAATGTATAAAATGTAGAGTCTCCAAAGTACTTATTCGTGCGGCTTCCCTCCGAGCAATATACCTAAAAGACCTGAGATAAAACATGCTAAAAAGTCAAAAAAATTTGCTGACTGAATTCATTGGGAAAATTCCAAAAAGGGTCCAAAATATAGGCGGTGGCTAGTCACTTTTATCCAAAAAAACATTTCCTTCCCAAAAGAGTCCAGGGCGACTGAGCAATGAGGCAACTTAACTAGAATCCACCAAGTGTCTGTATTTGTAAGGTATACGTATTTTGGGCAACTCGTACTATGAGGGCGACTGGGCTTTTTTTGTCATTTTATATTTTTAAATAGTAATAACATATAAGTTACATATATTCATGGCGTACTCGTATACTTAGGGCAACACATACTAGCGGCGACTTTTTTTTAAAAATACTTATATTGGGTATTTAAAACTCAATACAAAATTAACACATAATACACAAATATATGGGCCGACTTTTATTTTTCCACCATCATCTTCCACTCTCAATTTCACAACACTCTCCATTCTACACATTTTCCCGTTTTTGATTAAACAGTCCATTTTCTTGCAATCACTATCTGCCATTTCGTTACAATTACATTATCCATGACACTGATATTTTCTTCCAAATACATATTAGTGATTTTTTTGTCCATATGTGGCGCATGCCGGTAAGTAGAAATCAAATTTATTATATTTCTAGTTTACAAAATGTTGCTGTAATTGTTTGTTTGATGAATGAATAATGTGCCCATTTGATGTTAAAAAGAATAAATTAGTCAATAGCTTGGTGTTAGTGACTTGAACCCAAGAACATAAACTGATGTTTGACTAATTTAAAAGATTCCACAATTAAGTTTTTCTATTTTATTACTTTTCGAGTTTCATGTTATTTGGACACTACTGTAAGTTTATAAGACTAGGCATATTAAGATTAAATTTTTAGTATCTTTTTATTTGGACACCCATATATGTTTGATTATCTTTGTGGTGTAGGTGTAGGTTGTTATACACTTCTGTTAATTATGTTGTTATTTGTGTTAGTTTTGTTTAGATGGTTGAAATCTAATAGTCAAATACTTCTGTCTTTTGAACTAATTTTTCTTATATTGTTTCAGGATTAGTCATCTTAAAGTCTCATTAGGAGTGAAGGTTAAATGAATTATTTGGTGGATTAAGCAAATATTAGATTTGATTGAGAGTCGTATTTTGTTGTCGGGATGAAGTGTCATGTTTTGGACCTTGGTTAGATTTAATATTGTTTGACCATGAACCACTACTGATAGATTATATGATATGAAGACAACATAAAGTTGATGATCAGTATCATGATATGTCCCTCATTTATTATATGGAAGGTCTTCGTCTAATTTTTTGGTCGCCGAGAGTTTTCTCTCATCACCGGTTTTCGTTTTGGAATGTTAATTTTGACTTACATCCTTTCTAGTGACCTAAAGTTTCGTAATAGGGTATTCCCGAATAAGATAGGTTTTATTATTACCAACTTAGATATTATTGGTGTTATTGAGGACGAGGAGAGGTTTGGCAAGCTATCTAATGATGACACAATATGTCTTTGCCTTTTTTTAGCTCTGGAGGTGATATTTATGGGTCGGTTGTTGTCATTCAAAGTGGATGATACCTTGTTCAAGTTGGTTGAAACTCTTGAAGCATGGAATTCATTTCCATGGGGTGAGCATTTGTGGTGTCATTTTGTCACACCCGGATAATGGCGGAAACTCAGGAGTGCAACATAATGATCAATCATAATACAAGATACATTATAGAGAAAAACTACAATGCATAAACTTCAAATGTTACGAAGACCATCAACCTCGAACAAACCTCGAGTGATAACCAAATCCATAATCTCTTACAATTCCAAATGCCCACACAGGGGTCTAAATCCAAACTTAAACCAAAACTTCCAAATACTAAGAACCAAACAAATAAACAAGCAAGGCTTCACATTGAAAAAATTCTCACGGATACTTTCTATTCCTAGTAACTCAAAATATCACCAACCTATTCATCTTTCACTTCACCTGAAAATAATACTCGAAAACGTCAACAATAAAGTCGGTGAGCTCATAGGTTTGACCTTAAACCAAGAACTATGCCAATATCTCAAAACAGTGGACAATAGTGCAATATGACAGTGAATATATGCAAATCACCCATGACTTAGCATCCTCGCTAATCATGTAACACGACCTAGCATGCCCGCTAGTCGATCACCATGCCCTAGCATCCCCACTAGTCATGAAAACAAACATATACCAATGCTCTTGGAGTCGCAACTCCGATATGTCACTTATGCACTAAAGGGATTCCTACACAGCTGGAGCACTTTATTGGGCGGCGGGCACACTAGACAAGGCCAAATCTTGCCAATCACACTTGCCATGATCGTAATTGCATGCAAGTCATATCACAACCCTTGACATGCCAAACCAGTTACAGAAAGTAAATCACTTCACTTATATTCACATAGCAATATAAGCAATAATTGTTCCAAAATAAAAACCACGTTCACACAGTTTAGAAAAATGTTCAAAAATATTTGAGTGTATCATTTTCCCTAATACGAAAAAAAAACAGGTTAAAAATGGGGGCTACGAGAACTCACCTCAAGCTACTGTCTCCAATGGAAAACTAATTCACAAAGTAATGCAATGCGTCTGCCACACGTCATAATCTAGTGAGTGTTCCCCCCCCCATTTTAAGTCATTTATAAACTCCCAAAACAGTTTTCCAATGTGATGCATAGAGGTTTGAATCGCGTTCGTATAATTGACACTTTGTTACAATATAGTAGTGTGATGGTTGACGTTGATTAGAAATCAAATAACGTCACTTTTTTAAATATTTTATCCCATTTATTTTTGACCACACTTATATATAATTATTGAATTATTTGTTACTTAATTGCTTTAACTTGATAAATACCGTTAATTCAGGAGTGTTTTGTGATGATAAGCTAAAAGGCGCATATATTGAAGCTAAATCGAAGTCATAGACGATTTTAAAAATTCCCATACGATGTATCCAACTAAAGAGTTATGGGCCGTTTATGCGCCAAGACTTTACAAGAATAAACGTTTGGTACTAATTCCCTCAATACGACGTATTCATCATGCTACTCTACCCACCACTACGCGACTATCCATAAAGATTACTATTCGAAGATACAGTAAATCAAGTAAATTAGGAATGATATCAAAGATTTATTACGAACGTAGCACGCACTCTAAGGAATCCAGCCCAATACGCCGTATTGACCTATCTAGAAACGGCGTATCAAGTATTTTTCAGCAACTATAAATAGGAAGTCAAAACGAGTTTTCATGTGTGTGCAATATCATTTCTTTAAACCATACTCAGTCATAGATGAATTTTAGTAGAGAAGATAGCAAATAAGGTCAAGCATTGTTTCAGTATCCATTATAAATGTCTCATGTATTCTAATCTCTTAATCGTTCAATTTTCAATTATTTTGATTACGTTGTTTAATAACAATGATTGTGGGCTAATACCCTCGGGTATTAGCCTATCTTAATGAATGTTCATTGTTTGGTTTGTTTTTAAAATCGATTTCTTATCTAATCATTGATTGTTTAAATTATGTTTATCACCTCATACTTGTTTATGTGTTTTAATTATTATGCGACTTATCATTCAACTGGGTCTAGTCTTACGGACCAAGTAATATAGATACCAGGATAGCTCTCTATATCGTGTTTCATATATACTGGACTCAATTGGATCACAAATAAGTTCTTTTCTTTGTACTTTTGATTTGAGCTTGTTGTGGACCCGGTAGGGATGACCCGTTTATGTTTCAGCAATATGCTCTTAATTAATGATAAAGATTGGAATAGTTAGACCTACCAAGTATTATTAAAACTCCTCTCAAACAATAAGTGGGCATAAGTCCCGTTGGGCTAGGGTTTTAACAGCTGTACACCATGCTTTATTTCCTTAAGATAAATTTTAATTAAAGTAAAGGATGCTTTATGAGGATGCTTAATTATGAGAGGATAATTATGTCTAGGTCTTAGGATGGTGTCCTGCCTAAGTATAGAATGATGTGCGCTTCGAGAATAAGTAATCTTGCATATTAAAAAAACAAACCAGCATTGATACCGGATATAATATGTCTATACAGTCTTTCTATCATTTGGCTTGTACCACTCTTCTATCTTCTAATATTCATCTTTTATGTTTATTGTGTATTGAATTGGTATTTGTTTCCCAATCCATAACACTGCGCCAGTGCTCTCAGGATGAACAACCCCATTTCATTAGGAAAACGTACATAGCATAGGTTTAACCAGTAAATAGACAAATTAAAATAATGTTGAAGATAGGATTAAAATTTCACTCCTTAGTGTTCGACACCCTACTTTACCTGCGAAACCCATATTGACACGGGTACAACTCGTAAAAGTGTTGTTTTAGGTTTGTTGGCTAAATATAAATGTAAAACTTGATAATCAAATAATTGACCCTACACGACAGCACATCAGGTTTTTGGCGCCGTTGTCGGGGAGTGAAATTATTAAACCTTATTCTTATCAGTATTTTTAACCATTAATTAGTTAGTTTAGTGTAATCTAATCATTTAAATCTTGTTTGTATTTATTCGCTTTGTGTGTTTAAATTGTTTGTTTTAATTCCCGTATTTAATTGTTTTAAATAGTATTCTGTTCTGACTTATCACCTGATACGCCTTATCCACCAGTTGGATACGACGTATCAAACCTTCTAATCAGGACAGCGTATTGAGTTTTACTGTCTAAAGGACGTATCTGTTTCACGACAATACGACATATTCGATAAGATCTATATGGCGTACTGGCATTCAACAAACCTATCCGGCGTATTCAGACCAATAGAATATGGCGTATTTGTCATCTGATACAATAGCAATTCGATCTTTTATATCGTACTAACAATTCCCTCCATTTTTGAGAAAGTGGTGATTGCCCAGCATGGTACCAAGCTATGATGACACGAGGAATGGGAATGGTGAGGATAATAACTCACGGATGATCATAATTCCCAAATTAAAAATTGGTGATGAAATTCTTGAAAATATTGGAGGACAATGCCTTCAGTGGCATAGATTGGAGGGGACATTACCGATCACATTTCAAAGGTGCTCAAAATAACTGAATAGATTAAGATGCCTGATGTGGATAAGAATGAACTGAGATTATATGTCTTCTCAAAACCACTCAATGGAAATGCCAAAAAATGGTAGGACAATGAAATTAACGAAAAAACCATTACCTAGAGTAAACTGAACGATAATTTTTTGCAAAAGAAAATATTACCCATTGTTCCCCTTACTTTCGATAGCAAAAATCCCTGATGACCTGGACAAACGGTATATGGTTTTACTTTGAATTTAAGTTATTGGTTGGCTTCAAAAGTTTGACGATTTATGTTGTGATTGACAAAAATAACAAAAAAGGGCTATGGGATTTTATTGTGAAACAAGGTTGTACTACTTAGGAACGATTGGTGACCTCGGCGAATATAAAGAACCGTGCAAAAGGACATGTTCGGATACATTCTATAAACCTTATTTAGACATACAGGAAGCAAAAGACATCTACGAAGTTATTAATAGGGAATACTCTCCGATACTAATCCCCGCTCATCGCGGCTATCGATAACCACAAACGAACTATGCAGAACCGAAGAATTCATAGTCGTACGACATTCGATAGGCAATGACGAAGAATTCATTACAGTGGGTCCAAGTAAAATTAAAACTATTGAAAGAACTCCTGGCAGCATGTCTTGCATCTACCACGAACTCTTTAACAGAAAAGATCGCGGATGGGAAGTAACACGGACGAGATAAGAAGGAAAAAGGTCAAACTTAAAGACCAGCTGAAACAAAAGTGCTTCCCGGGAGACAACCCGATCATTTTAATTGTTTGTCACATTTAATTGTTTGAATTTTAATTTTCAGCACGAGTCTGTCTTCCAAGACATTACATATAGCGTATCGAACCCCATTGGATATGGCGTATACATGTCTAGACGTTATCGGTTTTAAAACTTAATTATTTAATTTCCAGTAATTTAATTGTTTCTACAGGAACAATATGGCGTATACTAGGGTTTGGGATACGGTACATTGATCCCTGTACAATTGTATGTTTAATTATTTTCTTGTACCATTGTAGTAATATAGAATTTGCACTTGTCTTCTAAACTTTTACAGGCCTTGCTTAAATCTATGATATGGTATATGCTGGCGAAAAAGTTATGTGTTGAAACTTATTCGGGCATTCTTTGTTCTCAATATGCTTGAAAAAGCCGTAGTCAACACACACTTTTTGACTCAAGAACTCGTCATGGGAATTATCACGAGCAAACTCAGGGAGTTTTTACGTTCTAATTATATTTTCCCTTTTTATTTAATCATTTTATCTGTAACAACGGATGTCGTTGTATTAATTTAAGTGGGGGGGGGGGATATGGAGAATTTAGAACGTACTTGCCTTTTTTTTAATAAAAATAACATGCAAAGGTTTAAAATATGGTCATAAATTTAATTTTTTTTCAGCATGACTTTGGTTAAAATAATTCACTAGTTAATTACCTGAGTGCACTATTACCTTGATACATATTGTGAGTATGAAGCTAATTTTGTTTCCAACTGTTTACTAAATTCCTCAAATTTATAAGTGTGCACGGTTGGTATTTGATAGTAGTAGACTTTAGAACTTGGCCTGGTATTATCACTGAGATCGCCCATGATTAGTATATTGGATTTAGATGGTTAAAGAACATGTTCTATTAAACTGATAAATTTCTATGATTTAACCAAATAGCCTTACATGTCATAAAAATTAAAACTATCCACAACTGGTGTTAACTCCCGTGTAACCTTGATTACTCCCATTTTTAGAGTAAAATCCCTAGAACAACCTGTTAAGCCATTCCTTTTTTTTGTACACTTTTATATGTTTCGTAACTCCATTGCACCTTAGTCCTACCGTGTAGATTAAACCTATTTCTCTATGTTGTAGTGCTTGTTTTGTAAAGTCTTGTATTTCCTGTGTCAAAGTAAAATTTTTCTATATGTGTATGGTCGGGAAATTGCACAATGCTACTAGAATACTTGTAGCTAGTAAGTTTTTTGCTACTTTTCGCAATTATGATTTTAAGTTTCGATGAAGAAACGTTACTACTAGGAAAGATTATCCGGATAAATTATGAAAGTAAAGACGGTAGAATCAAATCGAGGTTTATTATGTATTATGAAAAAAAGAGAAGGAAGAAAAATTGTCGTTTCAAAAAGAAGTTTGCCCGATGGAATCCTTAGAAGGATCGATTATTCGTAGATAGTTACAAAAAATTTCGATTTCTTGTTAACTTTTGTAAAAACAGTTGGCCGATATCACCACTTGTGTAAAAGTATGTAAAGAGCAGGATGTAAGGGAAGTTGACCGTTATGGGAACGTCAACTTTGGTTGTCTTTGTCATTTCTGTGATCGAGGCGTCTGTCTATATATTCGAGTCTTTGTCATGGAACGATTGGGGGAAAGTTACTAGCAACCGCACCTTATTTGTTGGCTTAATTAATTTGGTTTGGAATTTTATGTAACAACACATTTTACTTGACCTGTCCTTAGTATCTAACTTACTGTTACTCGAACGAGGACTTGTTCGAGCATTACTATGTCTATTCCGTCGTTTCAGCATTGTATGATTGTCTCAGCTGCCTTGTTGGATGACGGACTTTTGGTGAAGTTATAAGGTCCCTTACCTATATCTTTTCTTCATCGAAACGTTGGTTAAACACGAACAGGATGTGTTCGGATTGTATGGTCTTATTCGTATTACGGCCGTTGGTTTGTGTAGATACGTACAGGCTGCCTTTGTTGGTGTGGTACTTATGGTGAAAGGACGTTTTGAATGATAACAGGTATAAGCCTTTAACCAATTTAGCTTTTGTTTGTTATTCCTTAGCATTTAGCGGTGGAGATGTATATCCTTGCCAAGCCTATGATACGAAACTAATCATGACCGAGCAATTGAGCGTACTACTTAAATGTTGCACCCTAGATTAGTTGAGTGATCTAAGTGTTTTCATTTCCATATTTTGTAAGGAGCTTGGTTATGTACAAGTGATTAGGACAAAACGATGCTTAAACGGAAAATCCTTAACTTCGGTTCGAGACAACTTTCATAAACTTAGACTTTTTCTAAAGTCTACTTGAGGAAAAGTAGGATTCATGAGTGGGGATATTTGATGACATCAAATAACATCACTTTATTATATCATTTATCCCATCTATTTTGCCCACTTGTATATAATTATTGCATTATTTGGTACTTAATTGCTTTAAAGTTGATAAATGCAGTAATTCAAGAGTGTTTTGTGAAGATAAGCTAAAAGGTGCATAAATTGGAGCTAAAACGAGGAAATTTGAAGATTTCTAAAAATTCACCAATACGCCGTATCCAACTAAAGAGATACGGCGTATCTGCGCCAAGACTTCACAAGAAAACGCGTTTGACCAATTCCCAATACGGCGTATCCATGCTATCTACATACGCCGTGTGCATGAAGATAACAATACGAAGATATAGTAAATCAAGTAAATTGGGAATGATATCAAAGATTTATTACGAACGTAGCACGCACTCCAAGGAATCTAGCCTAATACACCGTATCGACCTATCTGGATACAGTGTATTGATTATTTTTCAGCAACTATAAATAGAAGACTCAAAAACAAGTTTTCAGTGTGCAATATTATATTCTTTATACCACACTCATCAGAGACGAATTTTAGAAGAGAAGATCAACAATAAAGGTCAAGCATTGATCACGAATCCATAGAAGACATCATGTAATTCTTACTCTCTTAATCGTTCGATTTTCAATTGTTTGATTACGCTTGTATAATTACAATGATTATGGGCTAATACCTTCGGGTATTAGCCATCTTAATTAAAGTTCAATGTTTGGTTTATTTTAAAATCAATTTCTTAATTTATCGTTGATTGTTTAATTATGTTTGACACCTCATACTTGTTTATGTGTTAAAATATGCGACCTATCATTCAACTGGGTCTAGTGTTACGGACCAATTAAACTAGATACCAAGATAGCTTTCCATATCGTGTTTCATATATCTGGACCAATAGGATCACAAATAACGTTCTGTCTTTTTCTTTTGATTATGAGCTTAGTTGGACCGATGGTGACCCGTTTATGTTTTAGCAATCATGCTCTTAATTAACTGATAAAGTTTGGAATATTGGACTACCAGTATATAAAACACCTTCAAACAATGAGTAGGCAAAGTCCCGTTGGGCTAGGGTTTTAACAGGATCACCACTGCTTTAATTCTCTAAGATAGATTATAATTAAACTAAAGGATGCTTTATGCGGATGCATTAATTGTGACAGGATTAATTGTGTCTAGGTCTTAGGATGATGTCCCGCCCAAGTCTTAAGAATGATATGCCGCTTCAAGATAAGTAAATCATTGCACTAAAACAAACAAACCAGTATTGAACCAGATTTAATATGGCTAATACAGTTTTCTATCATTTGGCTTGTACCGATTTTCTATCTTCTAATCTTCATCTTTTGTGTTTATTGTGTATTGAATTGGTATTTGTTTCCATCAAACCTGTGCCAGTCTCTTAGGCTGAACCTCCCATTTCATTAGACAACGTACATAGCATAGGTTTAACCGGTAAATAGAGTAATTAAAATACTGATAGAATATAGGATTAAATTTCCACTCTTAGTGTTCGACACTCTACTTACCGCGAACTCCATCTTGACCAGGTACACTGCTCGTTAAAGTATTGTTTAGGTTTGTCGGCTAAATATAAATGTAAAACTTAATAATCAAATAATTGACCCTACACGACAGCACATCAGACGTCTCACCCCAAAATATCTTATCAACCCGATATCTCAACGATAAATACTTATACCATTAAAAAAAATAGATAAGTAATATAAGTAATTATTTATCAATGTTGCAAAAATCGGCCTAGGCGGCCTTGTAATCTCCGATTAATCGCTACTCAGCCATACACCTTGGAAAATAAGGCAAATCGGGTGAAAAATCGGTCTGGTCAAAATCGGTAAAAATCGGTCAAATCAGACAAAAATCGGTCAAATCGGCCTAATCGGTCAACGAAAGTCAAACATTTGTTTACAATATGATTTTGAATTGTTAACTGTTAACTTTTATTATCCATGTCTATGTTTTGAAAAATGTAACTTTGAACTCATTTAATTTTAGTGTATTTATAGTGTTGTATCCATCTCATACAAGTAACTTTGAAATTTATATATAAAATTTGCAAAACCGATTAATCACCGATTAATCGCGCCTAGACCGATTACAGGCTACAGGGTGGTCGACCGCCCGGCTAGCGACTCACGGTTTTTGCAACATTGATATTTATAATAAATAATTATAAATATATCAATAAGTCCATTCGGTAACCTTAGTTACCAATTCTTGAAAATATTGGAGGACAATGCCTTCAGTGGCATAGATAGAGGGGACATTACCGATCACATTGCAAAGGTGCTCAAAATAACTGAATGGATTAAGATGCCTGATGTGGATAAGAATGAACTGAGATTATATGTCTTCTCAAAACCACTCAGTGGAAATGCCAAAAAAATGTGTATCGATTAAATTATAAGTAAACAACCATTACCTAGAGTAAACTGAACGATAAATTTTTTCATAAATATTACCATTGTCCCATACTTGCAATAGAAAAATCCCGTTGATGGATATGACAACGGTAAATCTGTACTTTAAGTTGTATTATTGGTTTGCAATCTTAGTTTGACAATTATTGTGAGATTGACAAAAATACCAAAAATGGGCTATAGGTATTTTATGTGAACGAATGTACTAAAGGAACGATTGGTGACCTCGGCGAATACCGCTCAGAAACCGCAAATGGACAAGTTCTATGATACATTTATATAAACCCTATTTAGACACGTACTATTAAGCAAAGAGACACACAAGTTAATAAAGGGGAATACTCTCCGATATACAATCCTCGGCTCATTCACACATCGCTAACCTCAAACAAAAAGGGCTGTACCGAAGATTTTCCTTTCGTTACGACCAGTTCGATAGGCAATGACGAAGAATTCTTACGTGGTCCAATAAAATTAAAACTGTTGATAGAACTCCTGGCATGCACGTCTGCATCTACCACGAACTCTTCAACAAAAAAGATCGCGGATGGGAAGTAACACGGACGAGATAAGAAGGAAAAAGGTCAAACTTAAAGACCAACTAAAACAAAAGTGCTTCCTAGGAGACAACCCGGTCATTTTAATTGTTTGAATTTTAATTTTCAGCACGAGTCTGTCTTCCCATACATTACATATGGCATATCGAACCCCATTGGATACGGCGTATACATGTCTAGACGTTATCAGTTTTGTTAATAACTTATTATTTTAATTTGAGTAATTTAAGTTGTGTTCACGATGAACAATACGGCGTAACTAATTTGGGGATACGAACGATTAATCCCTGTACAATTGTATATTTAATTGTTTTCTTGTACCATTGTAGCAATATAGAATTTGCACTTGTCTTCTAACATTTTACAGGACCTTGCTGAAACTATGATATGGTATATGCTGAAAAAGACTTGTGTTGAACTTATTCGGGCATTCTAAAGCCGTAGTCAACACACTTTTTGCTCAAGAACTCATCATGGAGAATTATCACGAGCAAAACATCAGGGAGTTTTTCGTTCTAATTCTATTTTCCCTTATTATTTAATTATTTTATCTATACAACGAGGACGTTGTATAATTTAAGTGGGGGAATGAAGAATTAGAACGTACTTGCCTTTTTTTTTACAAAATAACATGCAAAGTGCTTAAAAATGGTCAAAATTTAAAAAAATTTCGGCATGACTTTGGTAAAAATCACTAGTTACATTACCAAGTACACTATAACCCTGATACATATTGTGAGAATTAAGCCTATTCCATTTCCAACTGTCTACTAAATTCTACAAATTTATGAGTGTCCGGTGAATGTTAGTGACTTAGAACATGGCCAGGTATATCACTCGGTGATAAACCATGATTAGCACAAAGATTTAGATGAATAACATGTTCAAACTGATAAATTTCTAGATTCAACAAATACCTACAGTCATAAAATAAACTATCCACATTGGTTATGTTAACTCTCTTGTAACCCTTGATTACTCCTAATTTTAGAGTAAATCCCCTAGAACGAGACCGTGTTGGAGGGTACCATTCCGTTCTTTTTAGTACCCCGATATTATATGTTTTTTTACACCTTTGCACCTTACCTAAGTACCGTTAGATTAAGCCTACTATCTCTATGTTTCTAGTTGCTTTCGAGTAATATTCTTGTATTTCCTGTGCAAAGTAAAAAAATTCTATATTTGTAAATGGTCATGAATTGCACCATGCAATGGGGAAAATATATAGCGCATAAGTTTTTACTACTTTTTTCGCAATTATTAATATGGCCGATGAAGAATATCTACAAGGTAAAGATTATCCATAAATATGAATAGTAAAGACGGTGGGAATCAAACCGAGTTTATTATGTATTATGAAAAAAAAGAGAAGGGAAAAAAACATCGCTTAAAAGAAGAATTAATAATATACCGAAAGGAATACACTTAGAAGTACTCGATTAAACTTTGATACATTTCAAACAACACGATGTTGAACTTTTGTAAGAAAAGTGCCGGATATTCAGATAACACCAAGAGTAAAAGTATGAAAGAGCGGGATGTAAGGGAAGTGTGACCGTATGGGAACATACATCGTTGGGTTGGTAGTTGTCTTTTCTTGATCAAGCGTCTGTCTATATATTCGAACTGTTGTCATGAAGGATCGGGGGAAGTTACTAGCAACCGCACCTTATTGTGGCTTAATCTATTTTGTTTTGATTTTTATTTAACTACCAGTTTACTTTCCCTTTCCTAGCAAGACCTTATTGTCAACTCGAACGAGGACTGTTCGGAGCATGCAGGTCTATTCCGTTGTTTACGCATATAGCATGTCTCAAACGCCTTTGGATGGACTGACTTATGTTAAAGTTAGAAGTCCCGAACCCTATAAAATCATTCTCATCCTATACCGTAAGGTAAAGCCACGCACATGGATGTGTTCGTATTTGTAATAAGTCTAATCCGTCATAACGGCCGAGTATATACATACAGCTGCCTTGTTTGGTGTGTACTTATGAAAAGAATGTTGAATTAACAACCGTTTAAGCCTTCTTAAGCCAATTTTAGCTTTTAACTTGTTCTTCCATAGCTTTAGCGGATGAATTTGTATCCTTATCCTTGCCAAGCTTATGATAAACGAAACTAATCAACGACGAGCAATTGAGCGTAACTACTAAAATGTTGCACCCTAGATTATTGAGTGATCTAGTGTTTTCATTTCCAAATTTCGTGAGATGATCTTGGTTAGTACAGTATTAGGACATAAAATCGATGCTAATCAATATCCTACTTCGTTCGGACACACGTTTCATAAACTAAACTTGTTTTTCTAAAGTCTACTTAAAGGACCAGAATGATCAAGTGGGGGGATATTTGAATGACATCGAAATAACGTCATTTACTATATCATTTAAATCCCATCGTAATTTGCACACTGTATATATTATTGCATTATTTGGTACATAATTGCTTTAAAAGTTGATAATTGCAGTATTCAAGAGCTGTTTGTGAAGAAATAAAGCAAAAGGAGCATAAATTGCGAGCAAAAACGGATGAAAATTTAAGATTTTCTAAAATTCACCAATACGCCGTATCCAACTAAATAATCGCGTATCTGCGCCAAGCCTTACACAAGACAACGCGTTTGACCAATTCCCATACAGCGTATCCATGCTATCTACCATACGCCTGTGATGTATGAGATAACATACGAAGATATAATAAATCAAAGTAAATTGGGAATGAGATCAAAGATTTATTACAACTAGCACTGCACAAGCCAAGGAATCTAGCCTAATACCCCGGAACGACCTATCTGGGATTACATGTGTATTGATTATTTTTCAGCATCTATAAATAAAACACAAAAACAAGTTTACAGTGTGCAATTAATTGATAACATCTTTATAACACACTCTCATCAGAGAACGAATTTTATAAGAGAAATCAACAATACAGCAAGCAATTGTCACAAAATCCATAGAAGACATCATGAAATTCTTACTCTCCTAATCGTATCGATTTTCAATAGTATGATTAGCGCTGTATAATACAATGATTATTGGGCTAATACCCTTCGGGTATTAGCCAGCTAATTTAAAGTTCAATGTTTGGTTATTTTAAAAACAATTTCTTTAATTTATCGTTATTGTTTAATTTAAGTTTGACACCTCATACATATATTAATCGTTTAAAATATGCGACCTAATCAATCAACTTGCGCCTAGTGGTTATACGGACCAAGTAATCTAGATACCGAGATAGCTCTCCATATCGTGTTTCATATTACTGGACCAATAGGATCACAAATAATGTTCTGCTTTTCGTTGATTAAGAAGCTAAGATGGACCGGTGGTGAACCCGTTGTATGTTATTAGCACTCAGGACTCTTAATTAACTGATTAAAATTGGAAATAGAGGAATACCAAGTATATATAACACCTCAAATCAATAATGGGCAAAGTCCGCCGTTGAGGCTAACCGGATTAACCACTGCTTTAATTCTCCTAAATAAGATTATAATTTAACTTAAAGTTCTTTAATGCGATGCAATTAATTTGACAGATTAATTGTGTCTAGTTTTAGATGATATCCCGCCTAAGACTTAAGAATGATAGTCCGCTTCAAGATAATTAAATCATGTGCACAAAAAGCAAACAAGATCAACATTGGAACCAGAGTTATACATCATGTAAATACATTTTTCTATCATTTTGGCTTGAACGCTTTACTATCTTCTAATCTTCATCTTTTTGTTTTTTGATGTATTGTATTGATATTTAGTTTCCATCAAAACATGTGCCATCTCTTAAAGCTTTACCTCCCATTTACATAGACAACGTACATAGCATAGGTTTAACCAGTAAATAGACTAATTAAAATACTGATAGAATATAGGATTAAATTTCCACTTTTAGTGTTCGACACCCTACTTACCGCGAACTCCATCTTGACCGGGTACACTGCTCGTTAAAGTGTTGTTTAGGTTTGTCGGCTTAATATAAATGTAAAACTTGATAATCAAATAATTAACCCTACACGACAGCACATCAGACGTCTAACCCCAAAATATCTTATCAATCTGATATCTCAACGATACATACTTATACTATTTAAAAAAAATTGATAAGTAATATAAGTAAATATTTTTCAATGTTGCAAAAATCGGCCTAGGCGGCCTTGTAATCGCCGATTAATCGCTACTCAGCCATACACCTTGAAAAATAAGGCAAATCGGGTGAAAAATCGGTCTGGTCAAAAATCGGTAAAAAATTGTTCAAATCGGACAAAAATCGGTCAAATCGGTCAACGAAAGTCAAACATTTTTTGTACAATGTGACTTTGATTTATTAACTGTTAACTTTTATTATCTATGTCTATGTTTTGAATAATGTAACTTTGAACTCATTTAATTTTATTGTATTTAAAGTGTTGTATCCATCTCATACAAGTAACTTTGAAATTTATATATAAAATTTGCAAAACCGATTAATCACCGATTAATCGCGCCTGACCGATTACAGGCTACAGGGTGGTCGACCGCCCGGCTAGCGACTCAAGATTTTTGCAACATTGATATTTATAATAAATAATTATAAATATATCAATAAGTCCATTCGGTAACCTTAGTTACCGTAAAAATAATCATAATATGGTTGAAAATGAAATGTTTACTCATAATAAACATATTAGAGAAAAATTATATTTTTCGTCTTTTAGTGAATTTATTAAAATAATAAAATAATAAAATAATAAAATTTTATTATTTAAAATAGAAAAAGACCATGTTCTTAAGTAAAATTTTTAAGTATAAACTTTTTACGAAATTTCGACATGACCCGTACGTTTATATAACGTTTTCCAAGGTTTCAATTCTTTATTTCAAATACTTTTCACATTTTTGACACTTTTCGACACAAATTCCCAAAATCATAATCCGCGAAACTTATCAATGTGTTTTTCTCAAGACAAAATTCAATATCATTTCGTAAACTCATTTCAATCTTTCAAAAGTCCGTCAAACTCTTAAAACGGCTAAATAAAGCTTATTGGGCCTTAAGGCCCAATAAGGGTCCATTAAGGTTTTTATAGGTCAATAACAAGCTTTAAGCCCAAAACCAAGGCCCATTAGTATATATAAGCTAGTTTGATAAGTAAGAAAATAACCCGGACCACATTAAGCCAACAAATAAGCCACGAAAAGTCCATAAAATAAGCTATACAAGCTATTATACAAAATAAGTTATCTAGCAATATATGTTTTTCAACCATCACGATCACAACATCAAAACTACAAAACCCTTTTATTTCTTTTTAAATCCGACGTAAACCAAACAAAACCTTTTATCCGTTTCATTTTCAAAAATCGATTTTTACGACGATCAACTTGTACAACTAACATCTATGCATCAATATAAACCCAAAAAGACAAAAGAAATTTAAATTTAAAAACTTACAAGAAAAGAGGGTTTCAAAAGCACGACGAACGCGAACCGACTATCCAAACGTAGTTTTCTTATCAATACCTGAACACTAAAATCAACCCGGAAACACTCTAAACCACCACGTCCTTGATCAAAGTTGGAAAAATAAGGTTGTTTGTTTGTTTGCTTGGTTCGGATGCACAAAGACACACACACTTATGTGTATGTTTTATTTTTTTGAAATTTGGTGAATGAATGAGAGAATAAGGGTAAAAGGAATATTAGTACTAATTTTTTTAGAAAACATTACATACAAATAGCCTCCTTGTTCCCTCCTTGCTTAGCTTACACAAATGGGATCCAAGGGGCTCGGGTTCCCTTTTTTTCGTGTCGGAATCACTTAAAAACTCATAAAACTTGATCGTAAAATTTTCCCCAAAGTTAATTAGCATTTTTATTGACCTTAAAAATAATTTTCCAATAACTTAGAGTATTTACTTGACATATTTCCACGCTTTATTCCCCAAAAAATCATTTGGACATTAACGGACGTGTCGGGACTCGTTTTTGGCATTTCTAAAAAATTCACGGGTCAACCACCCGGAACTTAACTAATATAATAATAACCTCTAAAAAGGACTATTATATACAATGAACTATAAACTAACTCGATTCTCAACAAAAACACCACCGTCAACACGGTACAATATCTGAATAAACTGACAAACGTCAAATTGTCAAAGGACTAAAAATGAAATTGTTTGGAATACAAAAGTATCGGTCACTTCCATTAATATCATTAGATAGCTTGTTAAGTAATATTTGGAACCTTAATAGGCTAGCTTATGAAAGCCCATGGACAAAGCCTCATAGCTGTCCATATTTAGAATATATATACCCTTTCCATGCTATAGAAAGGGTGTTGGTTGTTTATTTCTTACACATAGTAACATTGCATTTTCTTTATTACTTTCTCTCTCTAAGTGTTCATCCAACCACCTCTCTCTCTCTCTAAAACTTTACATTGAATCCATACCTTGTGTGTATTAAGATATTCTATAATTGGTATCAAGAGCCATGAGGTGTTTGTGAAGGTTTTGTGTGTGTTTGTTACTCTTTTTAGGCGTGTTTGTTGGTTCGAACCTATCAAGAAGTTTTCACTTTTTGAGGGTTTAAAACCATAAAGCTTTAATCTTTCTTCTTTATTTATCTTAGTATAGGCTAGTTGTACAAGAAACTCTTTGAAAAAAAAATCAAAATTTTCATCTTTTTGAGTCTTTTTGATTCGACAAAGGATTTTGTACCTTGAATATTGATTTCAAATTTTTCGTGTCAAAAACGTTAAAGTTTGTGTTTTTAAGGTTCTAATAGTCTTAGATAGGTAAGAAGTACAAGAAAAATCGGGTAAAAACATCAAAAAGTGAGTCTTTTTTAGATTTTTGTGTTTTGAGATTCGAAGGTGTGTAGGCGATTTATACGTAAGTTGCTAAGGCGAGTTATACGTTGTTCTTGAGGCGACTTATACGTTTTCTTTTAGGCGAATTATACGGGATTGTCTCAGGCGAATTATACGTGATTGTCTCAAGCGAATTATACGTGGTTTTTCTCAAGCGAATTATATGTATTTGTCTCAAGTGAATTATACGTGATTGTCTCAAGCAAATTATACGTGATTGTCTCAAGCGAATTATACGTGATTGTCTCAAGAAAATTATACGTGATTGTCTCAAGCGAATTATACGTGATTGTCTCAGGTGAATTATACGTATTCTCACTAGGCGAATTATATGTATATTTATTAGGCGATTTATACTTCATTATTTGGGCGATTTATACTTCATCATTTAGGCGATTTATACATCATCATTTGGGCGATTTATACATCATCATTTGAACGATTTATACATCAGTTTTTGAGGTGATTTATACATCATTTGCTTGGGAGATTTATACGCTTGGCTTAGGAGAACTATACACTTTCATTAGGTGAATTATACGATTGTTCTTTGATTTGTAAAATCCCGTGAAAATTTATTTTCCTGGTTTTATCAAAAATTGTAAAGTCCCGTGTATTCCAAAGACTCAATCATTTTAATCAAATCTCACTTTAACACAACAACCTCCAATCATTGTTCGATCATCTTTCATCTTAATCACATATCAAATCAAAATGGATTCAATCATTCCAATTGGTCAAAAGAATACTCTTGCTGAGTACATGATACTCTTTGGTGCTGATAATCGTCCACCAATGTTGGACAAAGACCTGTATGATTCTTGGAAAAGTAGAATGGATCTATACATGCAAAACAGAGAGAACATAAGAATGATACTTGAATCAATCGAACGTGGTCCACTCATTTGGCCTACTATTGAAGAAAATAGGGGTGACCAGGACAAAGAAATATGCTGAATTGTCTACTACAGAGAAAATCCAAGCTGATTGTGATCTCAAGGAAACTAATATCATTCTTCAAGGTCTACCATCTGATATCTATTCAGTTGTTAATAACCACAGAGTTTCCAAGGATCTATGAGAAAAAGTTTAACTTCTAATGCAAGGTACCTCTTTGACTGAGCAAGAAAGAGAGTGTAAACTGTATGATGCATTTGATAAGTTTACTCACATCAAGGGGGAATCACTTCATCAATATTACTTAAGATTTACTCAGCTGATCAGTGACATAAACATTTACAAAATGAAATGGAGCAATTTCAAGTTAATACCAAGTTCTTAAACAGTCTTCCACCTGAACGAAGTAAGTTTATGACTGATGTCAAACTTGTAAAAGATTTGCATACTACCAATTTTGATTAGCTTCATGCATATCTTGAACAACACGAGCTCCATGACCATGAAGTCCATCTCATGCGTGAACGCAGTCAAGATCCATTTACATTAGTTGCAAATCATCAAATGACACCATCTCACTTTAACACTTATCAGTCTTTATACAACAATCCTGAGTTTTAACAAAAACAACAGTTTTCACCATCTTAGTCTCCTCAATGTTGATCCAATCATCCCACACAACATTACTCAACTACTTATCCATCTACACCATATGCAATCACTTACCTATCAGCACCGTATCCAAATGTTTACTCATCAACTGTTCATCAAGAGGCTTGTTCGGTCTAGCAGTTCATGTATTTAAGCAAGGAGATGACCCGATTGATGCCATTAACAAAATGATGTCATTTCTGTCTACTGTCTTCACATATCGTTTTCCATCTACCAACAATTAGCTAAAAAATTCATCAAACCCAAGACAATAAGCAACTATTCATGATGGACGGGTGACTATTCAACCACTTCTGGGGAGACAAAATTCTTATGTTGTTGGTACTTCAGGAACAAGAGCTAATACTTCAGGAACATGAGGGAATTATTCAGGTCAACAAAGGGTTATAAAGTGTTTTAATTGCCAAGGGGAAGGTCATATGGACAGACATTGTCCAAAGCCAAAGAGGATAAAGGATGCTACGTGGTTTAGGGAAAAAGTTCTATTGGTCAAAGCTCAAGGAAATGGTAAACTTCTGAATGAGGAAGAATTGGAATTCTTGGTAGACCCTGGTATTGCAGAAGGTCCAGTTACATAGTCGGTCATCACACATGATTGCAGTTTTACATACATATAAAATATATATAAAATATAATACTTCAAAGAGCAATTAAAAAAATTCCCTAAGGAAAATTCACTCTCAAAAATATATATAATACGTATATTTAACTGGGTAAGTATGATCACCCGGGTCGTTTCCCCAACGACTAGTGAAATTGAAACCACGGTTTAGTTCGGATTCTGATTTGAATGAAGCAAAGATGTTTGACTTGATAAGCTATGACTACTAAATAAAAAGCAACAATTAAAATGGACAATTAAAAACAATTAAACAATTAAAACTAATACGGGAAGCAAATAAAACGCGACAATTAAGCAAGCCTACTAAAATTTTCTCCTAAAAATGTAAACTAAATTTCTAAACCTAAGATAGGACAAAAGAAAATTTTAGGAAAAAGAAAAACATTTTTTTGATCATTTCTGAATTTATTATGAATTAAAAACTAATTTAATCTAATTTAATCTAAAAAAATAGCAAATTAAGTACTAAAAATTTGGAAAAATGATTTTTAAGCTTAGAAAAGTCTAAAATATTATAAAAGCAAAGAAAACTATTTTTAACTATTTTTATTATTAAAATCCTATTTTTAAAATTTAAAATAAAAGCTCAAAAATGAAATTTAAGATCTAAAAAGTGTAAAAATAATTTTACTAGATGTAAACCCTAAGCTATTTTTTATAAAACTAAAAATTATTTTTTTGTATTTTTTTGAAACTTTTTTCTATTTTTTATTGATTTTATAAGATTTTAACTTTCGAAAAATTATAAAAAATAAAATTTAAGTTGGAAAAATTTTAAAAATTCAAGGAAAATCTTAAACACTAGCAGGAATATAAGAAAAATAAGAAAAACCAAAATGCTTAACGAATAAGCCC
>BQNB010094800.1:0-26030 GCA_026074375.1 Tanacetum coccineum
AAAAAAATTCAAGCATAATTTTGTGAAAATTACATGTTACATAACCCGCACACAATAACCCTTATTAGATATTGTGAGAATTCAGCCTATCAATTTCTAAATGTTTACCCAAATTCCACAAAAATATGAGTGTGCCGGTGATGTAATGGACTTTAGTTCTTGGCTTGGTATATCACTCAAGACCACAGTGATGAGTATTATGGATTTAAATGGAGTAACTTGTTTACATTGGTAAATTTTTAGGATTACACCCAAATCGCCTTTTCAATGTTGTTTATTAAATAACTACACTGGTTAGTTAACCTCCCGTTTAAACCATTTTCCACTCTCGCTTTTAGAGTGAAGATCCACTAGAACAACCCATAGAGCCAATCCTTTAGGAACTTACACCAATTATTTGTTTCGTTACACCCTTACACCTTAACCTACCATGTTAGATTAAATTTTAATTTACAGTTGCTAGTTGCTTAAAGTGTAAAGTTTGTATTTCCCGAGTCTTGTGTCATTTTCTATCTTTGGTGCGGTTGAAAATTTGCATATTGCAAATGGGAATGTATAATAGTAGTCAAAGCTCATGTAATTCTACTACCATCACAATTATTAATGAATCCGAAGAACAAAGAACTATTGAAGAAATTATCCGGAATTATTATGATCGTGAAGATGGTGAAACTACACCGAGATTTGAAGTATAGATGGTAAAAAAATCAAAAAAATGAGAAAAATACAAAAAGAGAAAGAAAGTTTGAAGATAATCGTTTCGCAACTACCGAAGGAATTACATGAAGGATTGATTATTCGTTGATACGTCTAAAAAAATCAACGATGTTGAGTATTGTACAAAGTGGAAGATATCGCCACTTTCCTTGTAAAGTATGTAAAGTTTTGGGAAGATTAGGAAGTTGACCGTTGCGGGAACGCCAACTTAGGTTGTTGTTTTTGATCTATGATCAAGACGTTGTAAATAGTTGTGTCTTTATCATGGTAATGGTCGGGAAATAAGTGTCTAGCAACTTGTATCTTAAGTCTTAATCTATTTGTTTCTTGATTTTTATTTAACAATAATTTACTTCCCTCTCACCTGATGATTAGCCGCTGGTTTTACGCGAATGAGGATTCATACGAACATGCATGTCTATTCCGTCGTTACGGCTATGTATGCATGTCTTGTACCTTGTTGGTTTACGACTTTTGGTGAAAGTTAGAAGGTTCCTACCCTATATCATTCTTCATCCTAACCGTTGGTTAAATTCGAATGGGGATGTGATCGAACACACATGTCTATCCCGGCGTTCCGGGTGTGTATGTGTGCTTCAGCTGCCTTGTTGGAGTGGTACTTCTGGTGAAAGATTGTAGAATGATCAAACCGTCACATGTGTCTATCCCGGCGTTCCGGGTGTGTATGTGTGGTCTTTGTCGCCCTCCTGGAACATTGGTATCGATGAAAGATTAGTTAGAGTAATCAAACCGTAAGTCTTTCCATACAAAAACCCATATTTACCTTTATAAACTTGTTACTCCTTGACTTTAGTGGTGGAGATGTGTATCCTTGCCAAGCTTATGATAGAATACTCGTCACGACCGAGCAAATGAGTGAATTAGTTACATGTTACCACATAGATTAGTTGAGTGATTTGAGTGTTTTCATCTTCCTATTTCGTGAAGTGTTTGGTTGTGTACTTGTAATAGATCGAATAAATGCTTTAACGGAAAATATCCTTAGGGATACATTTTTTATAAACTTCTAAAGGCTACTTAAGGAAAAGTAGGATTCAAGTGGGGGGATATTTGATGACATCAAATAACGTCTATTTATAGCATCATTTATCCCATGATGTTGACCCATTTTGTAAAATTATTGCAAAGAACTGTTACTTAATCGCTTATATTTGAGAATTGCAGTAATTATGGAGTATTTGGTGGAACTTAGCAAAAGGCGCGCATTCTGAAGCTTAAACAAAGACATTTTGAAGATTTACTATTCTGACTACCAATACGCCGTATCCATCAAAGAAGATACGGCGTACCCGTGCCTGCACTCACCAAAGATCACAAAGGAATGAAGTTCAATACGCCGTATCTAGAAGAAGTCTATACGCCGTATCCAAGATATAGTATGTGAAGATTCTGGAAGATATCAATCGTGGTCCCTACTCCAAGAAACCTCGATACGCCGTATCCAACTCAGTGGATACGCCGTATCGACACCGACTCCAGACCCTATAAATACAAAACTCAAAAAACAAGTTTTGAGTGTGCTAAATCATATTCTCGATACCTAAACTACAAAAGTTAATTTTTAAAGAAGAAAAAGATCAGAAGAGGTCAAGCAAAGTTCTCAATTCCATAGGAGACAACATGTAATTCCATATACTTTAGTAATCGTTTAGTTTTTGGTATCATTCGTTAACTCGGTTAGTTTACCTTGGCTAAATAATTGCTACTTGTATTATTATGACGTTTGAAGGCTAATACCTTCGGGTATTAGCCATTATTATGAAGATTTGAATGTTTGGTATTTGTTTATCTCGATTTCTTGATTTATCGTTGCATGCTTGTTTATGTTTATCACATGATACTTGTTTACGTGCTTTTGTATGCGACCTATCATTCAAACGGATCTAGTGATACGGACCAAGTAATCTAGATGCCGGGATAGCTCTCCATATAGTAATTTATACATCTAGAATAATAGTATGACAATTATTGTCCTTCTAAATCTGTGTCTAGGATACGCTTCGGGCTTAACTAGTTAATTGGATATTACCAATGGTTTATTGATCGCTGGACAAGTGGACCACTAGTGTAATAAATTGCCATTAAGCGGTAAGTGTGTAAAGTCTCTATGAGCTAGGGTTTAACAAGATCACCATTGCTTTAATCCCTAAGATAGATTATAATCAGCAAATTAGGATGCTTTATGCAGATGCTTTAATTGTGACAGAATTAATGTGTCTAGGTCTTAGGAAGAAGTAACACCTAAGTCTAAGAATGATATGCCACATCGAGAGAAGAAATCATTGCACTAAATAAACAAAACTAACGTTCTAATTGGATTAATGATGGTTAATACAGTTTTTTAATATAAGGCTAGACCGCTCTTTGGATTTTCTGTTTGTTTTCTTTTGTGGGTAAAGTGTTTTGAATTGATTTTAGTCACCACCAAACTGTGCCAGTCTCTCAGGCTGAAAACCCTCCTTTATTCGTTAGAATTAGGATTAGGAATGACTTAGGGCTAGCATAGGTTTAACATAGGTTTAGATTAGATTAGAATTAACATAGCTTAGACAACCAAGATATTAATAAATTGATAGATTTGAACTCACTTCAAGTGTTCGACACCCTACTTACCACGAAACTATCATCGATCGGGTACACTGCCCGTTAAAGTGTGTTTTCTAGTTTAGTCAGCAAAATATAAATTTAAAACTTTGAATCATAAAAATATACCACACAACGACACACATCACCTGTGTTGTAAATCTGAAACATGTACATCATTTCTCTTATATCATGTTAGAGTTGGTTGATTTGAATTGGCCTCATTACTTATAACCGTGTTGATTTGGGCTGTTTTCTATTTCCAATGCGTAATAAGGGTCAAATAAATTGTTTAGCTTAACGGTGGGATAAACTTGTAGAAACTCGCCCACAGTATTTTTATTTTAACACATACAACCTTCTGTGTTTTTTTAATTGTTGTGATTAGGTAATTACCATTTAGACATTTAGTCTGAATACACATAACAATCCAATTAGGCACATAACACACTGCAAATCTATAAAAAAAACCTCATTTTTAATAGATGAAGTCCTTCAATTCTATTCATTAAAAGAGGCTTGGCTTAAGAAATAATGCTTTTATGAATCCAGTCTCGAATCAAGATGAGGCAAAGTCATAAAAGCTGCATTTTTGTACAGAATAATACCAATCAGTTACGTACAGACAGTAAGAAATAGGCCAAGGAGAAATTAATGTATGATCATTGCTATGTCTCTTGACGCTAAAAGCAATTATTTGTGAAACTAATGTTATTGTGTCGATTATACATCATGACAACAACTCTATAATAAACGGTAGATCCTATAGACACAATCAATTTAGCAACTTTATCCTCTTTTTAACCCCAAACATCATACGTACAAAAAGTCGCACATTTTTTTACCTTAGAACTGTTAACTAACAAAAAACCCATTAATACAAAAAAATCACATCATTATAACCCATAAACAACAAAAATAAAACATACCTTAGTATGACCATGAACCAAATTACACACACACAACCCGGCATAAACATCCTGCATGCATAAAACGTCAACATCATCATCAAGAACCTAAAAAGCGACATATAATCATACATGAATCAGAAACACGGTTCGAACAAAAAGTTTCTTAACATGGGTCAATTCTTTGCTCTTCAGTTTACAAATGTGTGAAATAGTATACCGTACAAAGGTTAGAACTTTTATTATCGCCCTTAATTACATTAAAGTGCGGAGATTATGCAACTTAATTTCTACATGCTGTTATGTATTGAGTGTTTTTTTAAATTGCTTTTGTAAGTGTAATGGTTTAAAAAAAATCAATACTTAATCGGCTAATGGCACAATCACTCAAGTCTTCCGATCCATTTAGCTAGCACACTTCTAACATGTTCTAAATGACTAAACATCAATATGTCACATAATATGTTTCTTTTATCCTTTTCGATGTATAAGTGCAAATTTATAAGCACAAAATAAGCAATCCCAAACACCCTCTAAAAAAACAACTAAAAAAGCAGATAACCACTTAAACATACATAAGCCTATGTAAAGTTTCAAGATAAGCCGAAAGCACATAAGCTCTTGTAAGCTCAAAAATAAGGTTAATATAAAAGTTGGCACAAAAGCAAGAAAATAAGCAACTGCTAACATATATAAGAGAATTTTGTACAAACAACAACATATAAATGCATAAAGATTAAAACCCATAAATAAAAACAAAAAAAGATTAATTTTTTTACTTTGGGTTTTGAAGGAAACATATTCCGGTTGATTGGTCGGATAATGACAAAATCAAACCCACTGACTAATAATTCGCACAAAAGTGGTTAAGATTAGGATAAAAAAAACTTACATAATTGATTTAGCCAGAACCAATGCAGGAACTTGAATACCTTTCTCTTCTTCTAATCTTAAAACCTGGAATAACAAACGATGATTAGGTGATGTTACACATATCAGCAACACCCAAAATCCAGATTAAAGCAATGGAAAAAAAGGTCAAACTTGTTTTTTTAGTGGATCGATTCTAACCCAACTTGATGAGTTTCTAGTACCAAAAGAGAATAGGCATTTCTTTAATACAACAAATTAGACAATGATAACAAAAAAAGGGTATTGTTAAATGAAATTACATACCTACAATTTTAAACCGGTGATGTCAATCTTTGGCTGTAGATGAAGGTGGTGTTTGTTTTTTAATAAATACCTCTTAACAGCATCTTAATCTGACTCATTCAGACGCGGTCAGACATTTGGGTCATTAAGACTGTTTGTTTTTTTCATGTCATTCAGAGGCGGTAAGAGGCAAACACTGTTAAGAGCGTTTGTTTTTTTCTGGCCATTAAGAGGCAGTAAGATCCACAAACCTCTTACTGAACTAGATGTAAAAGGGCTGTCTTAACACCTCTTAATGTATTTTATTTCTTTTTTTTCTACTTTGTTGTTATTTTTTTTAATGTTTTTTTTCATTTCTTGATTATTTTTCTTGTTTCACTTTTATCTTTTGTATTAAAAGTATTAAAATAGAATGATTGCATATGTTTTGTTATATAAAGAATGTATAAGATTATATGTGCCAATTATATTTTGTTCAAATTGAATGGTACGGTTTCGGACGCATACATCTTAATTCTAACGCGACTCATTTAGTTAATCGTTTTAAAAGTTCAATTTAAACTCTAACACGTTTATTTTTGTCGAATAAACATGAGATTGCATGTTTTTTTAAATACTTTTAACTTTAAATTGATTATATTATAAAATTTGTTTTTTTATTTAATAAAATTTATTTTTTGTGCGAATGCAATCGTTTTATATTTAAATTGTAAAAACTATTGTTTACCACATATATACATTTTTATCAAAACAAACAGTTATATTTCATTCAGATTCAGACTTCTCAACCACTTATTCAGATTAAGATGGGAATCAGATTCAGACTTTTCGATCAAATATTCAGATTCAGATGTGCGAATCAGATTCAGATTCAGAGCCTCTTAATAAACAAACAGCACCGAAGATATGGTGCCATATCTTGAAATTGAAAACTAAAGACCTGAGGTATGAATGAATCTGGAAAAAATAATTATGGAAGAGGCAAAAATAATGTGTTGGATACATAGATAAAGAAACACGTATACACTTAAGAAAGGATGATTCATCGGGAACACTGACCATTGTTACTATTTGTTTAATAAAAATGTTACTGTTTATTCGATTAAGATATTAATTTGTTACTGTTCATTCAATTAAGATATTAATTTATTTAATATAAAAAATGTTACTGTAGCTTTTGCGAGTAAAAAAACTGCCACATGTTAGTATGATAATGTGATATAGCAGCACACATTTTATTCTACTTAATTTCTTTGATTTTAATATATTTTATTGGATTATCCCTTTACGCAATACTACCTAATACAATTTGCGGATAACCGCAAGTGCATCTAGCTCTAAGACTAGCTCATTACTTCGACCCCCTTTTCTTGGGGGCTCCTTTTACTTGTACCCCCTTGAAAAGTCATTCGTACCCTTCCTGTTTTTCTTTTTTTTTTAATTTTTAATATTTTTTTTAATTTTTATAATTTTATATATGTTATAAAACTGTGACACGGAAAATACGGAACGAAAAATATGAAGTTTAATAAGTTAAAAGTATTAAACTGTCAAAACTTACGAAACAAAAACTGATAAAAAATTGCGCTGCACTGTAAACTGAGAGACAAAAAGTACAAAAAGTACGAAACATGTGTACTTTATGGTGAGCCAGAGATACAAATAGTAACACATGATCGTTAGTTTTGTCCCTCTTTTGCATAGCGGGCCAAGACAAGTAATAATTGATTTCATGCTATCTTTCATTATTTGATGGTAATTTGTTCATCAGTGAAACATGTGAGATAATTCAGACATTTTGGATGACAAATTACTCTGGCCACATGTTCAAGAAAAATATAAATACTTATAACCATAAGAGTAAATTACATGGTTCGTCCTTGTGGTATACGTTGACCGACAAGTTTCGTCCTTTGACCAAACTAGTTGCACCGTTAGACCTTAAGTGGTAAACGTTAGGCGCCGGTAGTCCCTCGCTTTTAACGGACCACTAACGATTGTTAAGTTGAATAACCTCAAGGGCATTTACGTCATTTCACACCACAAGGACCACTGGTGTAATTTTTTTCGAAAATTTTTTTTTATTAGCTAAAAAAAATTTTTTTAACGAAAATTTTTTTTTCGAATTTTTTTTTAAGCGAAAATATTTGACAAAAAAAAATCGTTAAAAAAAAGTATTTTTAAAAAATATTTTCGTTAAAAAAAATTTTCGTTAAAAAAAAATCGTTAAAAAAAAGTATTTTTAAAAAATATCTTCGTTAAAAAAAATTTCTTTTCGAAAATACTTTTTTAACAAAAATTCTTTTCGAAAATTTGTTAATGAAAATAATTTTTTAGGTATTTATAAGAATTCTTTTTGAAAATACTTTTTAACAATTTTTTAGGTATTTATAAAAAAAGTAATTTTTAGGTATTTATAAGAAAGTAATTTTTAGGTATTTTCTAAAAGAATTCTTATAAATACCTAAAAAATTATTTTCAAAAATATTTTCAAAAAAAGTATTTTCGTTAAAAAAAATTTCTAAAAAAATTTTCATTAACAAATTTTCGAAAAGAATTTTTGTTAAAAAAGTATTTTCGAAAAGAAATTTTTTAGGTATTTTCGAAATTTTTTTTAACGAAAATATTTTTTAAAAATACTTTTTTTTAACGATTTTTTTTTGTCAAATATTTTCGCTAAAAAAAAAATTCGAAAAAAAAATTTCGAAAAATTTTCGTTAAAAAAAAAAATTTTAGCTAAAAAAAAAATTTTTTTAGCTAAAAAAAAATTTTTCGTTAAAAAAAAATTTGTTAAAAAAAAATTTCGTTAAAAAAAAATTTTCGAAAAAAATTACACCAATGGTCCTTGTGGTGTGAAATGACGTAAATGCCCTTGAGGTTATTCAACTTAACAATCGTTAGTGGTCCGTTAAAAGCGAGGGACTACCGGCGCCTAACGTTTACCACTTAAGGTCTAACGGTGCAACTAGTTTGGTCAAAGGACGAAACTTGTCGGTCAACGTATACCACAAGGATGAACCATGTAATTTACTCTAACCATAAAGAATGCAATAATATTTTAGTAGTGAACTCTAAGGCTGGGCGGAGTAATGGTGTAACTCACCATTCACAAGTAAAGTCACTCTCAAATCCTTATGCCACCCCTTCAAACTCGGGGGTGAGTTGGAGTGTGAGTGGTGAGCCACTCACCACTGGTGAGTGGTAACTCACTTGGGACCCACATGTTTTTTTTATCCTTTTTATATTAAATACCATCCTTTTTTACTTATAAATACCCACTATTTCACTCATTTTTTAAAAAACCTTTTTTTACCTATAAATACCTACTACTTTTTCTATTTTTATACACAACTCTTCTTAATTATATACAATCTCTCTAAAAAATTCTCATTTTTTTTCCAAAAAACATGTCTCAACAAAACACTCTACGAATAAAAGTTTTTATTTAGTTTACGTTTTTATTAATTTCGTACGTTTACGTTAACGTTTTTATTTATGAATGAAAGTAAATTAAATAAAAAAATGATGTGTAAGGTGAGTTTGGTATGAAATGTAAGTGTTAAAATGGTTGAAAGGTGAGTGGTAAAATTGGAGAGAGAAAGCTGACGTGTCGCTGAGGCGTAAGGTGAGTTGCCTCTCCTTACTCCATCCATCCTAAGATGCAACGGTGGTGTTTCATGTCTTAATACTCAAAAGTCAAAACATTATCTTCAACAGTTAAAAGATAAAAAGTAAGATAAGAAAACAACTTTAGTTAGGATAAGGTATAACAAATGTTCGAAGGTCATTGAAAATCATTTTATGTCTAAGTGGCCAAGGTTATTCCTAGTCCATATATATACACATTCAAACTACACCACAAAAAGCAACTACAATTCCTCTAATATTCTATCTACTTTTTTTTTAGAGTAAACTGCAAAAATCATCCCTGTGGTTTGTAGTTTGTGGCACTAATCATCCCTAGCCGATACTATTGGCACTAATCATCCCTGAGTGGCCAAATGTCCGCAAAAATCATCCTTATTGGGTTGATTTTTGCAAAATAGTTAAAAAAATAGTTTTGCAAAATTCATCCAATATAAGGATGATTTTTTGCCAAAAGTTTCACCACTCTGGGAGGATTTGGCAGCCCACTAGTTATCGGCTAGGGATGATTTGTGCCACAACACTACAATCCACGAGGAAGTTTAACTCTGTTTTTTATTGTACCATGCCACCATAAGCATTGTGTATGACCTATTCAACTTTTAATGCAACCAATAGGATTATCAACAAACTTTACTTTTCACACACACACACAATATTCTTATATTTATATATATTTATTTATATATATTTTTTTAGGGATTGGGTTCTAGGAATACAATAATTTTGCTAGAAATCCCAGGAAAACTCTGAAAAACCAAAAACAAATGCACTAAAATATCCAAAACAGTGTCCATAATTTTTTAGACTAATAAAATGGTTTTTCAGCGCAAATTTTGGTCTACGATATTATGTCTATAAAAAACTCAATAAAAACAAACAGATGCCCTAATTTTTTTCAGGCTGTCAAAAGATTTTTTTAGGCATCTGTTTGGTTTTTTTGACGTTTTTTACAGAGACGTAAATCGATGCCTTATTTGCCTGACTTGAAAAAACAATTTTTAGCCTGAAAAAATCTAGGGCATCAGTTTAAGTTTTTTTTAAGCATTTCGTTTGGTTTTTCTGGGTTTGTCACCACGAAATTAGGTTTTTTCTCATGGATCCCATCCCGTTATTTTTTTATTTATCTTTTATATTTAACTATATTATATATATATATATATATATATATATATATATATATAACAAATTTCTTAAATCTCCATATCCATATACTTATTGTGAACTCTTTTCCGGAAGATCATTTCTAAGAAATGAATCAATGTGTACAGAGTTGGGATTTGGGAGACATCAATTCTAATCAAGACGTTTTCAAGTAATATCTCTTTACCTTACGCCATTTAAATTTTCGCGTGTGCTCAAATATATATTCTATATATCTTTACATGAATTGCTTATGTGATATTCCATGTATGGATGGTACTTGTGTCGATCGTGTTTTGAGAAGTTGGAAATGTTTTACTCGAACTAGTTAAAACTCCGTACAGAATGTGCTAATGAAGACTAAATACGCTATATGTTTTTGGTACTTCATTAAAGTATCTAAATGCATTTTACCTAAATATTTAGAATACTAATAGATCTATGATATAGAATTATTCCTGAATATTTGCACGATTAATATCTTCTTTTAAGCATTTGAAATATGTTAGGATAGATTTCTAACTAGACTGTAAAATGCTCAATTAGTGTAAGAGGAAAATAAAAGTTTAACACAGAATTTCATGCAAACTTAACGTCGTATTCTTAGTTTGTTTCTATAAAGAAGAAATAGTATAATTTTTATAATTTATTTTACAGATTAGGTTATGAAGTAACAGAATTGACATGGGAAAATGGCCAAGTCGCCATGCACGAATTAGGTCACCGGCGCGTGCCATCTAAATCCCAACCGGAAACTTCATGGGACAATGATCAGCCACGCGCCGGTGAACCCTTGAAGCTATTGTAAATCAAGCCACCCACCAACCCTACTGCAAGACCCATGTGGCAGTTAACGGCAACGAGCTTGTCATCCCATCTGCCACAATGACTTCAGAGGCACTTGTACCACCTAGTGCTCATGATGCTGGTTGTTCAACACGTATCGGTTCATGCAATGTTGGCCCTATAAACCGAAAGGTGGCTTGTGATGGCCGTGAAGGTGGTTGTACGACTGCTAGTTGCCGTGATATGACTGTGTGTGGATGTGGGACTTATGAAACGTTTGATACGTACGATGGTGATACGGGTGGTCAACGGTTGGTGGAGACTTCAACGGGGTCGCCAGAATATACTAGCTCCGGTGGAGATTGCTTGAAGTTAAGGTCTCCTGATGACTCAGTTCTTCATTGTAGAACTAAGCAGTGGCGGAGCCAGGAAATTAGGTAGCGAGGGGCAAATTTTTTTTCTTTTTTATTTATCAAATATGAAACTTGAACATAAACTTTTAGTTGCAAAAATACTTATATGTATATGTTAGTAATGGAATTTGAACTCGCAACTTATGATTTGTGAAATATTACGCATTTTTTTTTTAACGGCATTTTATTAGGAGAAACTAGCAAGGAGCTAGACAATTACAAAGACACAAGATGATGGTTTTTAACCAATCAACCCAACTAAACGACATTTTACATCTAAAACGACTCCAATAATAAGAATACAAAACTACGTCGTCAAAGATAGTCGCCTTAGAGGGAGAATCCGCGCCAAAAACACACTTGTTACGGAAAGACCAGATATACCACCACGACCCAAAACACGCCCCTTGCAACAACCTATTATGCTTACTAGGCATCCTAAGATTATCAATCCAAGAAGTCCATTCATCGAACGAATTTACATCCAAGAAGTCCACATTCCACCAATGACAAATCTTACGAAAAATATCTTTGGCAAAATGGCACTCGAAGAACAAATGTCTTGACGACTCCGTCACTCTATTACAGATGGGACATAGAATAGACGAAATATCTATACCTCTACGGGATAAATTAAGACGAGTAGGCAAATAATCCAAACTCACCTTCCATGCATGAACGTTAACCTTAATTGGCACCGCTTTGATCCATCGAGTTTGAGTAGCCACAACCGGAAGTCTAATATCATCAATTACCTTTCTAACTGACGCTACCGTAAATTCCCCCGAACCATCTAAAGACCAATACCACCTATTAGACGCAACACCAAGGACCACACCTTCAATGTAAGCCATTAGGTCCATCATCTGAGTTTGCTCCACTCCGCTTCTAGGGCAACGACGAAAATTTTTTATCAAGCTTTCCTGCGAGAGCTTAGAAGCCACATCTATCTTCTTGTTTAACTCCAACGCATATAACCTATGGAATCTTTGTTTCAACGCCGTGTCTCCACGCTACACATTGTCCCAAAAGGACGTATCCGCACCATTGCCTAACTTTTTCTGCATGCAACTGAACAGATCAATACCTTGCGCCTTAAAAGCCTCCATCTCCTGGACAATAACACGCCAAATGGACTTATGATCATTCTTCAAACCACTACCAATCTTCCCATCTACGCCGTGAATAGCTTTAATAACACTAGATCCTGCTTATTCACGCATAAGTCGTCTAAAACCAATACCGGGTTAGTATCTCTCTCCCCATTCTCTTGAGCCCGTCCTTTAACTGCATATGCATAGGACTTAGTGTTATCCCTATTTCCACTGTCGTGTTTAACACCATTTGATGTGTCTCTATACTCCCCATTCTGATTGGATAATTTACTTCTGTTAAGACCCGTTGGCCTATGAAATTTAGCAACATTAGCATGGATTCGATGTCTGCCAATCCACACCGTACACAAGTTATTGACCAAACGTTCCACATCAAAAACTTTTATAAAATGCACAAATCCGAATTTCTTGCCAGCTTTTGATCTTCTATTAGAGATAAACGCATCAACCACATATCCATATTGCTTGCACGCGTTCCATAAGTCCTTCGCACACGCATATTCAGAGAAGTTAGTAACAAATACTAACGTAGAAATCCTCTGAACATCATCCTCCTTGGTTCTCTGAGATCCCATTATCACCAGACAAATGAAAAACTACACCTCTTTGAAAAACCACAGCAAGAGAATTTATTAAGAAGGGGATTAGGGTTAGGGATCTGAACCGCCACAAATCAATAAGGTTTTTAAATATAATTGGAAAAGGCAATTTGAATGACGACAAAAGACACAAATATTAGGGTTTACAGGAAAAATGAAAATTTATAAGATTTGGGGAAAACAACAAAATAGAGATGAATAACCTAAAAAAGAATCATATCCTTATGGTCCCAAGGTAAGAGATCGCCTAACACGCTCGTTTAGAGATCAAATCAACATGTGATGATCTCAATAAACAGGGGTTATAACAATCACCGCACAAGGGAGGTAGTAGATACGATCGATTTAGGAATCATATATCATATTGTTGTTGAATCCAAGATAGAGGATTTATTGATCAAGTGGTTTATTGGCTGTGTTTAGGTTTCATTTGAGTTTTGGTAAGATGTTTCATAGTAGTAATAGTAATATATTCTAGTAGTAATAAATATTACGCATTTGTACTTAAAGAAATCAAGACAATCAGCGTGTATTTAGGCGGGTTATGCACTAGTATGCGAAAAACACGTTCTAACAAATATGTTTCTCATACTTTGTCATATAACATTAAATAACCGGTTTCATATATATTGGATCAGGAGGTGAATGTATTTAAGGAAAAGAAACGGGGAAAATCATAATCTTCGACATCAACTAAAAGAAGGACGGTTGCAAATCATAATCAATCTCAAAGGGTATATATATAGAACTTCTTTGTGTTTTATATGATAATTGTTTTATTTTAGTTATGCAGCATAGCTTGAAATGCTTAATCCTTTTCGCTGGTATAACTTATTAAAGCAGGTTTAATATAAATGTAACTTTGCATTACGAATTTGTCAGAAAGGTAGAGACAAGATTAATCAAAGAATGAAGACTCTTCAGAAGTTGGTTCCGAACTCAAACATGGTATGAACTAGAATAAATACACTTTCTGTACATATGTGCATCAGTTTACTTATATATATTTGTATTTGCAATTGAATAGTAGCCTAATGTCAATTTGACATTTCACGGATAAAGCGTCAATGTTGGATGAAGTAATAGAATACGTAAAACAATTGCAAGCACAAGTTCATATGGTGAACAGAATGAGCATGTCACCAATGATGATGCCATTAGTCATGCAACAACAACAGCAGCAACAACAAATGCAAATGTCTATGATGAACTCCATGGGCCTCAGCATGGGGATGGGAATGGGAATGGGGTTCGGAGGTATGGATATGAATACCATGGCCCTGTCTCAACTTCCAACCGGTTTTCACCCAAACACTTTCATGCATATGCCTTGGAACAACCACATCTCTGAGCGGGTTGTCAATAACGGGTCCAATGGCTGGGGATCCCATGTCTGCATTTCGCATGAGGTAATACCATATATTTGCATTGCAAATACTTGTCCCTAAGTTTGAGAGTTTATTATAAGGGTGATAAATTATGATAGTTAATGTGTACATTCTTGTCGCAGCCAATGAACATGGATGCTTATAGTAAAATGGCAGCCTTGTACCAACATATGCAAAATCAACCGAGCGGCTCACATCTAAAGAACTAACACAATCTAAGTGATATGGAAAAAACCAAATACATACATGATGGAAATTTTTGATGTTATTCACCCGTGCGATTCATGCTTAGTTGCTTTGGACATTTCGACCAACGTTCAAGAAATGTTGGCAGTTAGCGTTGCTACGACATGTCTTATAATTTGAGGCAACAACGTAACTCGTTACGCTGTATGATACTATTAGTTTTGTTTTCTCTCTAATTTTTGGATAAATCATCGATAAAATGGTGTAGAATTAGGTTTTTGAATTTTGAGTCTAAGTCGGTTTTAACTCGATGGCGAGACTTTCTTTAATTTGGATTCATAGACGGAACTTGGGTGAATTTATAAGGAGAACCGAGGTGTTATATGAGTTAATTTATGAGGGTCAAAGTTGTATTTCCTTTTTATGCAAGTAAAATTTCCAAGTTTTGAGAGGACCGTGATCCTCCCCAGTCTTCACTAAGTTCCGTCTATTTTGGATTTAAATATGTTAGTGGTGAGTGATCAATGTAGGGGTGAGCAGAAAAACCAAAAAAAACCGAACACCGAACCCGAACCGAAAACACCCGAACCGAACTAATAACCTAACCGAACTACTAATTCGGTTCTCGGGTTGGATATGAGTTTGACAATGTGAACCGAAAACCGAATTCATATATATATATATATATATATATATATATATATATATATATATATATAACTTATATATGGGGCTAACTATGACTGGATTAATATGAAATAGTGACTCAACGCCACCTCAACGATGACATGACACTCATAAACGATGACATGGCACAACATTTTTTTAACAAATTTCGAATTTAATAATTTTTTTTCGAATTTTAAATAAATTTAAATAAATTTCGAATTTATATTAAAAATTAAGTGTATGGCAAGGTTTGAACTCATGACCTATTGTTAACATGCAATAATCTTAACCAACTGAGCCAAGCCACCATTTGTGTTTTACTATCCAAAACTATAATAATATCTTCTAAAAAAACCATGTTGATATCTTTTGATTTTTTAAAATATAACAATATATACTCTATAATTATATTTGATATTTATCCAAATATACATGGCTTTTTAATCAAGAAAACTCTTTAGCAATCCATATAAATACATGACTTTTTCTGAATTTTTTTAGCCATCGTATGTTTTTATCCCTAAACCCTAATTTTTTTATGTAATATTTTTTTTATTACTAATTTCATTCTTTTTCTTTGTTTTGTTTCAGAATCTCATCTCTACAGGTTTGCATTGCCTATTTTCAGTATCATGTTTAATGCGTAAACACAATAATAAATCTATCAAGTATGTAGCTTTTTTATAATTTTCGAATCAATTAACAGCATAGGTATTAATGTGTGTGCATGCATATAATCTTATATAGGCAATAGCTGCAGATTAAGATGGCACAAGCAGACGAACTATGAAGACTAACATACTAACTTCATATGGTCACGATGGCTCGGTTTTTACCAGTGACGAGGGATTATATGTTTTATCATTGGCGTCATGTGATGAATAATAGAAGAAATCGTTTCTTTTTTACTGCTACTTTGTAACTTGGTAAAACTCAAAAATTCTATTGGCCCAAATTTATTCTTCTTGTGGACCATTCTTTTTTGGCATGATAAGTAGGTTGTATAATACTAAATCAATGTGATGTGGTCCATGACCTCAATATATACAGTATATGGTACCTATGTTGCCAAATTCAATTGTAATTATTCAGTTAAAACGCATACAACCGTAAGAATGATAAATCTATCATCAGAACTCGATAATTATAGCTTAACATGATAGAGGTTGGGTTCTATACTAAATATAAGAGTTGTGTATGTCTGTATTACTTGGCTTGAAAGAATGATATAGGGAATCTTGCAATAGATGTGGGACATGAATCGGACCAATACATGGCGGTTTGTTACATGATCAAGTAGCGGTTTGGTTATGCATCGAAGAAGAACACAAAATTGGCTAGTAAACAGTTGGTTGTAAACTGGTTTTCGAGTTATTGATTCGGGGTTTCGAGTTGTGGTGTTCGCGAGTCTTATACAACCTATACCATTTAAAAAATCGCAAACTCTCATCGTATCGTAGTGCTCTTATTTTATATCAAAACATATACCGAAGGATACAGTGAACCCTAGCATAGTCTTTTGAAATATAAGAAGAAGAAGATGTATAACCTGGCATGAGTTATTTAATTATTGTTTAAAATTTAAAGATTATACCACATTTAACTTGGAGTTAAAAAAGTTTACAACTTTAACTTTTAGTTTTGAAAATTTTCTCTTTTAGACCTTTGTTTATAATCAGTTTTCACTATTAATCTTTTACATTTAAAACATTTTTAATTTTAACACTTCACTTTCAATTATTTTCACTTTTAGCTCTTAGTTTCTAAATATTTTTACATTTTGAATTTTAACTTTTAAAAAAATTGAAAATAAAAATCCTGTGAGTATGCTTTGGCCCTCTACATGTGAATCAGATTGGTACCGCACACAGGAGCATTGAATTAGTGAGAATAACTATTAGCTGTCGGGCGGGTTATCCACTTAGTAAAACAGTTCATCTGGATTTCATAGGAACAAACAAATATACTCTCCAAACCGTCTAAAACTTAAAACAAAATTATCATGTTGTTTAAAAAATCCAACCGTTACCAACGTAATACTTTAAAAAAAACAAAAAAACCCAAAACAAAACCCGCACGTTAGGCGGGTTAAGTAGCTAGTGTATATATATATATATATATTTAAATATTTTTATTTTAAATATATATATATAATATATATTTTATATATATATATATTATATATATATTTTTTGGTAATTCGCTACCCGCGTAAAATTTCAGTTATGTTAAGTATTGTTGAGGTATGATGGAAGCATCGTTGTTATTGAGTGTTATAATTTTCGTGTATGTATAAAATGATATGCGAGATGTTGCCTAATATAAGTATTAGAGACGCGACACTATCCCCTGATTGTGTGTTCGATTTTCCCGTGCTATATGTCATTTGAGAACGTCTATTTCTGGATCTTTCAAATAAAGTTTCTGTGTTGTGTTTCGATTCCTTTGCATAGACCTCTACCTAGTAAGTCTTAAAGGTTGAATTCTAGAAACCTATAAGCTTTGTGTTTAAAAGTGTGCCAAATAATTAGGCACGGCTTCGTATTGGGGTTTGGAGGAAATTAAAATGATGTTTGGTTGGATTTGAATTGGGTTTAGAAGACTCTTTCAAACCAATAGGTTGTTTGTTGTTTTCTGAAATGATTTTGACCCGTAGGATTGAGTAAAGTGTCCTGGGTTGTATCTCTATGTATGTGGTATTCTATTTTGAATTCTTGTGCATGTTCGCATTGTTGTTTTGTAGTGAAGTCAGTCACTGAGATGTGCGGGTTTGGTACTAGGTATGCATGGGGACGAGATACAGTTATAAATATGATGGCCAACGTAATTATAAATGTATCGCGACTCACGTATACTTACGTCATCCTGATCGCTCAAATTAGTGTTGACCCCATGAGATCATATAAGAGTATTGTTATGGTATGTATCTAGTGTTGGTTTGTGTTTTTGTTTGGTTTGGTGAAAATTCCTAAGTATGGGTAATACAAGTAGGTTGAGATTTTACCTTTTGTTTTGCTTCCGAGATGGCGTTGATTATTTTGATTTTTAGTATTTTATGGCACTTAATATATGTTAGCCCAAACCCTCGTACCTAACGTTACCAGTTATCCCTCGTATAAAAATGCACCGAAGTACTCGCAGCCTACTGCCGCATCACAAGGTGGGGAAACGGTGGGACGAGTTGGTAGATTGAGGTAGAGAAAAGGGGGGGGAAATGAGAAAGCCTAAGAGAGGAAATGTTGGTCAAGTCGACGTTTTTGTATTAACCATTCAAAAGGAAATTATGGTACCTATAGAGGACTCATAGGTCTGTTATCTTCAATTGGGCTCACATCAATGGTATCTATAGATTTTTGAATTTTAACGTTTTTTAAGTACAAAAATTTTGTCTTAATTCTTAGGATGCTTTGTTTAGCAGCCGTTGGGAGTGTTTTTAAAATAATTTTTCGTATATAAGACTGAGAGATTGTACTAGGATTTAGAGAAACACCTTGTACCTGTAGGAGTTTGGATGGAGTCATATCGACGCCGGACGAGTAAGTTATCGCCAAAACGGCAAAACTAGTTAAAAAATATAGACAAGAATTTGAATGAGTAATAAGTCCAAGAATTTATTGGCAACACCTGAATATGTGAAATTGGAGGTTCAAATATTGAACAAACTTAGACTTGAGCGATTGTTTCAAGCTTTGCGGACTCACGATTTAAGATATACGTTGAAAGTGATGAGGAGGTAAAATCCAGAAAATAATCAAGAAGCTGAAGGTTTATTGGTTTGAGGTCATTGTTACCTCAGATGTTTTATCCTTATCAACGGTGTTTGATGATTGTGCTATCTTTAGTAATGGTTTTGGTTTTAGAAGCTCTCTTAGGAGCTATGTATGTGATGTCTTTGTAAACACTTGGGTGTGGTTATGGGCTAGGGTGCCATTGTCACCTTAGAAGTTACCCTGTTTCGGTGAGATTTGGATTTTTGGAAAGTATAGCGGTTCCCGCTAGCACTCTTATGCGCGTGTATCTTCTTTGTTTACCCATATCCTTGTTTGGGTATTCCTTATACTTGTTATGATCTTTAACATTAAATCAACATGATGACATTTTGCCAATCAATGATTTTGACCCATGAATCATTTTAAACGCTTATCAATTTTTTAGTGTTATTCTATAATTTTTGCCGATTTCAATATAATTAATATAATATAAAATGCAACCCAAACTGAATGATATTTTTTTAAATGATGGTGTTATTCAACAATAGAATCCACTTCTGATTTAAACCTTTTGGAAGAAAATTTTTATCGGATTAACCCCTTTAAAAATGTCAAAACTTTTTTAGATAAATAATTCAAGTTGGACCCTTGAAAAAAAGAATAAATATTTTGCCTAAATTTCGGCCATTATGCTAGTAAATTTTATTTAACTACCTTGGAAGAGTTTCATGTTAGTCACGTCGATCGAGTCGTTTCGTATAGAAATTGCCAATTGTATCGTTCGGAATGAGCGTGTCTAGATAAGAGCGAGATTTAGGTCATTGCAAAATAGATCGGTAGTTTGTTGTGGAGATTGGTTGTCGAGAATAGATTTTGGAAGGTGTGTTAGTAAGCTAGTACAAATTTGAGTAACCTAAGGTGTGGAGCGGATGCTTATTTTAGCGAGACTTTGTATGAAGTCGGATTGAATATCCGCACGCCGTGTAACGGCTAATTTTTCGAGAACTAGTATTGGCATAGAATGTCACTGCGAATGGATATATATATATATATATTATATATATATTTTTATTTATATATATATATTTAATATATATATATATACCCGTTGTGTATGTGACAAAATGAATGGGTAATGGTTAAAAGGGTGGAGGTACGAGAAACCTGATTACCGACATTGAGAAAAGATCTCCTTGAGGTCATAAGACCGCCAAAGTAGATGAAAGCAGGGTTTTGATAATTCTGATATTGGATGTGTGAAGTGAAGAAGACTTCTTTTCTCAAAATGGAAAGTAGTGGTAATGTTGTTTAACGATTGTATCTCGATCGTCGAGGACAGGTATAAAGAGCTACGTGACCACCTGACTTAAGGTTGGGTGTAGTATCTTTACTACCTTGACGAAGAGACTTGGAATGGGAGTAGTGGAGCGAATGATTGAAAAACTCTAGAAAAATTCAATGGCGAAATTCGTCACCATTCCGGAGGAGCAATCGAAGTAGCCTACACCTTGAGTCAAAAAGAATGAGAATTTGAGCTTGGATAAATTTTTTAAGGAATGTGTGTGGTTTCCTTGACTTAATTAGTGGTATTGTTGTTTGATGTATGTGTTTTGATCGCCGAGAATAAGTATGGAGCGCTACCCAACGCCTTACTTAAAGTTGGGTATAGTGATCCTTACTCCTTGAACGTAATGACTCGGTTCTGCGATGCTGAGCGAAAAGATCTAGAACCCTAATCGAAAGAGCTTACGCCTCGAGTCGAAGGGAAGAAGTTGGGAATTTAGAAGAATCTGTCTAGTGAATGTGCGTTGTGGTCTAGACGTATCTAGTCTATATGTTTGATGACCGATAGAATATATTGGGGTTGAACCAATCGTGATAATCGTCCGATAAGGGACAATTGAAATCACCGTCTTTGAAGAACACGAGTATTGAATCCATGATGCTCGAATAAAATTTATTGATCTTTATGTTTTCTTGCGGGATTTCGCCACTGAATTACGGTGCCAAATGTGCTTTTGTGTTTATGTTCTTTGTATTAATGGTAAGCGCTTAGTCGCTTTAGTATTTGCCAATAATGGTGGCATTAAGTTTTGGATGAATGGGTATGCCTACCCATGGTTTAATTGCTAAGGCTTAATTATGAGCGAGCATGATTTGTGATGATTTATGTGCTATCCTAAGTCGATAGGTGAATTTAAATGTATATATGTATATGTGTATGGTACTATGGTACTTTTTCTTTTGAAGTAGTCATCTACTCCAGTAATCGGAGAGCGACATGGTAATTTTTGGAATATTAATTTTCCGAGGCTTTATGTGTGTTCTCTTTTGATAAGAGCGATTGAGAATGATATGTGTTAGTTTTCTTTTTGCTAAGGCTTCATAGTAAGCGGTAATAAGCGAAATTTATTGAAAATGGACTATGTTAAGCTAGCCGAAAATGGCGAAGTCGCTGTAAGTGGCGGAATATGTGATTATGTTATAAATAGTGCTATAGCTGCGTTCGAAGGAGTTTGTATTACGCCGGATTTATCGGGGACGGGTGGAGTAGGGAGGTGCATTCATTAATGGGACCGGGTTGGCGTCGTGCGTTTTGATTTGTTGGTTGGACCAACAATCGAGTTTTGGTTGATCCATCGTTTCTAAATATTTTTTAGAGAGGCGTGGTTATTTCTCCCAGATGTTTTCGTGGCTTGTTTATGTCTTCTTATGACAAGAGCGATCGCGTATATGTGTATACTTTGTTAGTAGATTTACCATTGTTTTTGGTGTTGTTTTTAGCTCGTATTTAGACGATTGTAACGTCGTGTTTCCGTCGCGTTAAGAACGAATGAAGTCCGTTCCCGAGGGTCAAAGCCTATATCTCCATGGGAGTCTGGCTTAGGACGATTAAGTTGATTGCACCGGGACGTCGCTCCCTTAAGGTGGGTGGAATGTAAAACAACCTGGAAGTTTAGGCCGAACGATTTATATCGAGCCAAAGATTTATTTTTACTACGATTGATATTGGAACTAATCGTTTTTGTTTTGGGCAATTTGACAAAAATTATTATTTTTGGCTATTTCGCAAGCTGTGTTTCGAATTTCTATTCGTTTGAGCGTTTGAGAAAATTTGAAAATTTCATATTTTTGCTCCGAGAGTGAAATTATATTTATTTTAGCATTTTATGGCTTTCCCCGAGTTTTCGTAAAAACCGTGTTTAAAAGTCGTGTTTTATGTGGTTTAACATTTTATTAAATGTTTTAAAAATAAAATAACGTCAACGGAAGAAATAATAATTATGAATTTATAAAAAACCGATTAACTTTGGTCGGTTATAAGGACAAAACAAAAACCTTCGTTAATTTATTTAAGCGACCTTTGGAGGAGGGGAAGGGGGACTAATTGTGTCAAAATCTTAAACTAGTTCCCTATATAAACAAACTAATACCTTCATTTTAACATTTTACAAAATTTTTTTATCTCTCTTGTCCCTCTTGCTCTCTAAACGACGGTCATCACAAGGAGCTACCAAAACCGGCCGTCGGAGCATATCGTCTTCAATAAATATTATCCCTCTTCAATACATACATGGTCCCACTTATTAAAACGTGACTGAATGGGTAATTAAGAGTTTGAGTTCGGGCTTGATTTAAACAAATTTTTAGTTGAAAAAGTGGTAGTAAAAGGGTTAGATAGGTGTGTTTTGAAAGTTGGTTTAATTGGAAAAGGCTCGGTTTATTGTTTGGGGTTGCGTCCGAGTTTTGTCAAAAAAAGAGGAAGGCCGAAACAATTTTTGTTGTTGGTTGTAAGTATTCTATTCACGTGTCGTAATGTTATTCTTATTTTTGTATTGCGTTTTGATTATTGCATGTGATGGAATCCGAGAATCTTGCGTTAGACTAGATTAGAAATGATATTGGATGATAAAAATAGGCTAGTTGATAGCATTTCGAGGTTGTCGGAAGCCAAAAATGTGGTTTTGATAAGTTTCGAAAAGTATAAATTCGAGCAGAAAGTTTGGCTCGGATTTTGAGGGTCGAAAAATTTTAGAAACTGATTTTTGGTTTAGAATTTGAATTGGAGTTCCGTTATACGAAAGTTTCGGTAAGGTTGGATTGTTCCGTAACTCTTAATACAAAGAAGTTACGACGAATAACAAGGATTTGGAAAACCACCATGGAGTGAAAAACGGTCGGCCGGCACCTCGTGGGGGGGTTTTTTCTTTTTGGGCGGAGTGAAAAACGCCGATTGTTCGGCCTCCGTTTCCAAAACGTTTTTTCCATTCATTTAGTTTCCCTCGCAGTTAATCCCGGTTTGTAGATTTATGATTTCTTTTTGTCCTTTTTATGTACTTTTAAGTTTCTTGAATCTTGCTAGACTCTTCTATATCAATATATTATCAGCCGTTAAAAAAAAACTTATAAACTAGTTTCAACTATTAGAAAATATTAAAGTGCTGACAGAATTTTAATTGGACGATTTGAGCACTCTCGAGAACGTTTTCGCCTTCCGAAGAAACACGAAAGTTGTTCGGATTGTCGTTTTACTTTGCTGCGAGGCTTGTTAGTTTTTAATTGCGCACATGACGTGGTAAAATTTGAAGATAAAATTCTGCAATATATTAAAAAGGTACTAGTTTTCTACAGAAACTTGCAAGGGTATTTTCGCCATTTTCCTTTGAGTTTCGGGTCTCGGGTAAAACTAAAAAGTTGTCCGAAACATCGTTTTACATCAAAGTGCTTTAGAGTCCGAGTCGTAGAAATTTGATTTAGCGGGTCGTTTTGGATGGGTCAGATTTAAGGAAAATTTATATAATAAAAGTCAAATAAAGTCAAACGTAGACTTAACGCGCCGTTTAAGTTGTCGAAAGACGATACGGGGTAGTCATAATAGTAACGACTATTTTTCTATTAATAATGGTATTTTCGAAACAACGATTGCATTTAAAGATGCGTTACTAAAAATAGAAACTTATATAATTAAGTACATATATACATATAAGTATACAAGGAAAGTGTCGTCGAGAGTGTCAGATGGACGACAAAGGACTCTAATAGATGGATAATTTGGAAAAATGAAATATATTCTATGAACTAACATGACCAAATGGTCGGATTTTAAAAGGGTTAACATTTCCGAAAAAATAACAACTTCCTAAAATTTAGATATGTTTTTGAAAATAGAAAATAGGGTTTTTTTTTTTTCAATAAAAAGTTAATACCAAACTTATGTTTTGAAAAGAAAAGATAGTATCTTAAAGTATACTAAGTGATGGATATAGGTCGCGCAAAGAGGATTTCTCATCACGTGTGTATTTTATACGATTTATATCGTTGCGATGTAGCCATCATACGATCGGTACCCGTCTTCGATCAAGGTGAGTTCATAGCCTCGCTTTTGAACTGTTTTTCAATGTTTTATAAACCCGCGAGGGGGATACATCCATGTTTTGAAAAGTAGAACACAAGTAGTTTTATACTTACTTGTTGCTGCTTATTTTATAAATAGAACATAAGCAGTTTTATACGTGCTGGTTGCTGTTGTTGCGAAAAATAGAACGCAAGTGCTTTTGATATGATAATATGATTCCATTGCCATGAGTATATGCCTTTTGCTGTGTGACCATTAATTACCGAGGAGGTAAACGCTGAATGCATTAAATAGATCTATTGGGTTTAACAACTCTGTCCGGGGTCTGAATCCGATGGTGAACACCCTGCAACAGACATTTTGTATTGAGACTAGGGGTGGTGGCATACTTCCCGGTCAGTATTTTATCCTAAATGATAAATGTGTTAAGGTTCGGCACACGGGCTCATGAAAGTTGGAAATGTGGTGTGGCTTGCCTAGCTAGCAAGTCATACATGATTTTGTGGAACCAATATGTGTTCTAATTGTTACTTGAAAACTCTATGAATTCACTCAACGTTTTGTTGACGTTTTTAAGCATGTATCTCAGGTTTAGGTGTTTGTGATGGCTTGGATGGGACGGAACGCGGATATCAAGGATTGGAACTCGGTGAAATTTTGTACATTCGATAAAGGAAATTTTAAGAAAACGAGTCGTGATGTGACTCACTAGAAATATATTTTCTAAACTGGTTTGGGACCTTGTAACTCTGATCTTTTTAAATAAATCGAATGTGATTTTGTTTATAAACGTCTCTTTTGAAGTCGTTTACTGTGACTCGTGTGCATGTATTATGAAGTAGCTCCCCAAAGTGGTTAATCCGTTGCGTTGTAAATTTGGGGGTGTTACATATGGCCCATTAGTATTTTATAAATACTTAGTTTCCTATTTTAGTTCATTACTCATTGGTCCTTACGGCCCATTAGGAGTTTCTTAGTTAGTCCAATTGTATAGAAATAAGTGTTAGTAAATTCTTATTGGACTTCCCGGTCCAATAAGCCCATACGAGTATTTGAGAGATTATCAAGTCCAAAAATAGACCGTTAAGTAATAAAATAAGCTAATAAGCTATTTATATGCCAAATAAGGCTAGAGTAAATAGTCAAAATTAAACCGAGAGTTTATTGGACCTGTTGGGCCGATAGTTACACACAAGTCCATTAAGCACTCTAAAAATAGAATAAGCCCGATAGTAGGCCCAATAAGCAAGGGATTTACCAAATAAGTATTTTGATATAAGAATAAGCTAGAAATATGACTAGAAAACATAAGCCAAAAGTAATAAGCCGTGGCTTATTCCCATATTGGGCCGTGAGCCCAATAAAGTCAAAAGTATGGTAAATAAGCTAGAAATAAGCACCTAGGATCGACACCCTTTTTAGTTTTCAAATAAGTTAGTAACAAGCTAGGAAAATAAGCCGTAAGAATAATAAGTTGTGGCCAATAAGGCAAATAAGCCGTGGCTTATTTCTTGTTAGAAACATAATTTCACAGTCTAACAAGAGAAGCTCGGTTTTGAAGAAACAAGCATTTTATAGCTCGATAGTTAATTAATTAATTAATGTTTAATGATGTAAATGGGTTGTTATGCAAAAA
>BQNB010094801.1:0-23382 GCA_026074375.1 Tanacetum coccineum
AAAAATATTTGTATGGAAGTGAGAAAAGTCAAAGTATAATTAACTTCCAAATACCACAAACTCAATTAGTCATTTAGACTTTAATCTAAGATAATCAACAATGGATTTGATCACTAATCATCTTGATGCAAACAAGCTAAGTGTTTTGCATCTTAAGTAAAGCATATCCTATAGCGGAAAGATGCATTTACGCAAAGTGACCTTTCACTTAGTTTGACCAATAAGAGAGTAAAACATGTTACGTGATTAGGAACAACGTAAATCCAGATTAAAGTCAAATAATTAGTTTTGCTTCTTGGCATGTTGAACGTATGATCATACTAGGTTTAGAAAGAAGTTTCGACCTTGGCTAGAGGCGTTTGATAAAGGTTTTGAGTTAGCGTTTTATAGAAAAATGGGCGGATTCATTTTTGCTCCTCTCTAAGTCTAAACCTCATTTGGAGTGTTCTCAAATGCTCAAATATCATGTACATACCTTTATTGAAGTTTTCACATGTGTCGGGTTGCTAAATCAGTAAAACGGACTTCGCCTATGGCGCGTTGGCCACGCGCTGACGCGTGTCCAACGCGCTAGACAGAAAAGTCCGATTTTGTGGATTTAGGCTATCGTTTGTGATTTTACATTTTGTCAATGTTTATTTGTCATCATTAAAACATAAAAGAGATCCTAGTCAATGTTGCACCAACATACCTCATAGACAGAATAACCATTTTCCACTCCTCACAAAAATAACTAATCATCTTTAGTGGTCATTACTTTGCAAATTAACTTTATGAGTGCTAAACCGATTTAACCTTTTATAAAGAAACTTATTTTTTTCAAATAGGGTTTCAAGAAGGGGTTGAGGCCCTAAATAATCACACAACATAGTTCAAAATGAAAGATATGAAACTCACTACTTAGTTTTGAGAGCTAGTCCAGCTGCCGTATATTCACGTGCAGGTTCTGGTTCTTGCTCGTCATTGCCACCTAAGAAACAAAAAATAGTCATTGTTGAAGCAAAATCTACAAAAGGGGCAATTCAATGCTTTTTTTTAGTCTTCAATCTTTTACCTGCCCCTAACTCAAACCATTCTCACACCTATGTAATAAACTTCACGTACCCAATTCTACTAATTTAATAAACAGGTTACCACGACCAGATGTGAGAGTATTTCAATACGAAGTGATTGGTTCCCACATTTATAACATGAATAAACAACTTATGAAAGTATCATTAAGGAAAAGACGAATAAAAACGAAACTGATACACAAACAATATATTGCAAATGAAGAAAAAAAGATACCTAAATGTATCCATAGGCTTGGGGCATATGATTCCCTATATGAATCAACCTTTCTTTGCCTTTTTCCCCGACCAAGAGCAGCTTCTTCCTCAGTTTGTATTTTTCCCATCTATAATCCCATAACATAATGGTGTAAGAAACACTAATAGATCACTAACTATTACTATAATATGTTCTATTGATTACACCACATTACCTGACTCCAAGAAGCCTGCCCATACGTTTTCCTCAGCAACATTTCCTGAGTTATCCTATTTCTTTTGTAAATCCTGGGCAGTGTCATCGTCAATTACTTTTGTGAGTCCCATTACTCAATGCACCTGACTCGCCCAGCAAGTCAAGATTACGACATGTTTTTAGCAATCAATTAAGCCTTTTAAGTGCAACCTTTTATAGGCTGAATTCAATATCTTTATATTGTTCATATATATAAAAAATGTTTAAGACCACCTACCAGAATCTATCATTGCATTAGATTCGTAGGTTGCAGTGCTTGGATCAGGTTTGATGTGCATTCTGAAACATATTTCTTCACGTTCTGCCATCCTCAACATACATTATAGTTCCTGAATCTGCCAAAAATCATTATCTGTTGTTATCCATACTATTTGAAAACAAAAGAATCACTTAAAAACAAAACTACCCGCAATACACTTTTATAGTTTAGCTATTTAATACCTCGACAGAGTGGATTTGATGATCAACTTCATCCATTCCCTTTGCAAAATCACCAACCTGTGATGGATACAGGATTGACGGGACTTCAAAAAAGCTTGATTTCTTGACTTCTTGTTTAACAGTTAAGATGGGTGATCCCAAGTCTTCCGTGTCGTAGCCAATAACGGCAGTTCCCGCTACCACATCAGCAATCTTTTGTGTATCCACAACCTAAAAGGTTCGGTACATATTACATGCACATTATCAAGAAATATACGCCATATATTTTTTAAGAGTTGAATTACCGCAAATGCTATAGGCTGGCCAGCACACTGAGTAAGGTCATTAGCAAATAAAGGCTCTGAACCAAAAAAGGTCTTAGCTCCATGATGAGGAATTCCTTTGCAAGCATTGGAAAATCGCAGCAATTGGTGCCTTTCATTTTCATTAGCTGCTCCAAGTTTCAGGCGTGACTCTGCAATTGACAATAAACCTGGACCACCGGTGCTATGTTTTGATTCTTCAGGCACTTCCTACAAATTCATCGCAAAACCAATATAGAGAGTTAGCAATCTTGATCAAACATAGATGGTATGTCGTAAAAAAGTCATGAATATATTTACGCATACATGTTTTGCAACAACAAAAGATCGTAACCCGTGTTTAGCAAGTTTATAAATCATTGCGTGAACTTTCTTCTTGAGGTCTTCCTTGAATCCACGGAGGGTGAAAGTATAATCCCACAATATCTTCTTTTCAAAAAAAAAAGAATATAACGACCTAGAGAATTCCATACAATGCTCTAAAAGAAATTAATCTCTTAACCGGACAAACAAAAATTCTTCTGGTTTACAAATTTTTAAAAACCAACATAAGTATTTCGAAGAAGATTTAAACGGGTGAATCTTCAAAATCATTTTTGAAAAAGGTCTCTCAGTTAACAACCTACTCTTTGCAAAAAGATAGGAAGTCTTCCAAGAAACCTCATGTTTTTGAAACACATACTCCTCAAAAGGTTTTTAAATCAAGTAAGAAAACAAGGTTTTTGAAACTCCAAACACTTGTTTAACACCGGTAAAGCAGGTGTGGAGACCAAAGCAAAGTCATTCAAAACCTTTCAAATACTCAAAATCACAAATGCTTAAGTTGAAACATAAGAATGACTCTGCTTTGAAATTTCCAAATAGTGGAACATTTCTGTTCATCTCAAAAATGAATTCTCGAAATAAAACACCGAATTTCAACAACAAATGGAAATCTTCCTCTTCATCAAGATTTAAAACTCCTCAAGAAACACCAGGTTTTCATAATCAATGGAAAAAAGGACTTTTAAATCTCCGTTGATTCCACGAGCATTATTTCAAAATGAAACACCAATTTTTAATCCTCGTTGGAATTCAAATTCTTTACATCGAATTGACACAACCTTCAAATGGTTTTTAAAATTTGGTAAACCCATTGGCACCAAGCTTAAATGGGTTCTAAAGGTTGTTGTCTAATTTGATGTCAAAAATGACTTCCTAATTACTTCATATCAGAAACTCGTGCTTAAAATAATAACTTCTGATTACTTCAGATCAAAACTTGTGCATAAAATAATGACTTTTGATTACTTCTTATCAGAACTCGAACTTAAAATAATGACTTACAGTTATTTTAGACTGTAACTCGTGCTTCAAATAAAGGAAAGTTTATATTTAAATATAACATATCCTAAAAAAAGATGAGCAATCTTCTTGATCTTGAGCTTTTCACTCAAAACATTCAAAATTTTGAGCTCAAACAATGTCCTTCGTATACATCTAGTATGGAACCCTTATTTTCAAAGAAAAGAAAGAGTACGAGTCAGTTGCCACAAGTCTTAAGAAAAGAAGAGAAAACTTCTTTTTATGATCAAAATTTATTCAATAATTTTCAAAAAGATTTTTCAAATATTTCAAATTTTCTCATCAAAACTCAGAATTCAAAAATAAGGACAATGTACGATTCAGTGTGCTTTAACTTCAAAAGAAGAGAAACCTTCATGTTTTTCAAGCATTCTTATCAAAAACTTTTCAAAAGTCTGCTCAAAACAAACGAATTCTAAGTAAATTTAGGACTCGTTCTTCAGATAAAGGAGAGTGCACATTTTCGTACACTTATCCTCACGACAGGAAGCTTACAACTTCTCGGATTTATTCACAAATCTTGAGCTCAAGTACATGGTTTTGTCAAAATGTTGAACATAATTTTTCAAGAATTCCGCAAGAGGATTTTTAAAAGCTTTCAAATGGTGTGTTCAACACTCCCGGTCTCACAAAATCTTTCAAATTAATAGCAAATCATAGGGGGAGCTTAAAAACTAAGTTATAATGTTTTGGATAAATCACTCAAAATTTAATTTTTTTGTATCCAAAAAAGATTATTCATTTCTCTACGTATTTGATCTCTCAAAGGTACAACAGGATGACCGAAAGAACATTGTTTGAATAGCCTATTCTTGTTTTACCAAAGAGACTTTATTTAGTCTTAGAGTGAACCCTCTCTCAAAAACTCAGAAAATTAATGAGTTTAAAGGTGATACTGTTTTCAAAACTCGTTTTAAGAGTTGGAAGAATGATTCTTGATGTTTTTATTATTCAATTCAAAATCAAGTCATCACTTCATTTCTTTTGAAAAAGTATCATTACAAATTTTTCAGACTTAAGACAATCTTAAATGGTTTACCGATCCCTTAATAAATATCTCCCATCATGTAAACCATGAGCACACTTTTTTTTCAAAAAATAAATAATTAAAATAATAAAATAATAATAATAATGATAATAAAATAAAAAATAAAAATAAAAAAAATAAAATAATAAAAAATAAAATAAAGTTTTAAAATCTTTTAGAAAGAGTGTGCTCAAATTTTCACTCTCCACTCCTAATCTAGTTTTTGGTATTACCCATATCTTTTTGAGGGAGAGTGAAGTTTAAAACAAGACCCAAGATAAGAATCTATATCTAAAAAAGGATAACGAGCACAATTTTTCAAGATATTTTTCAAAAAGATATTCAAAGTCTTTCAAAATTATATCCTCGATTCATTAAGTTTGCTCAAAACTTTTACTTCAAAGTATTTCAGCTTAGAACTCAGACTTCAAAGAAAGGAAAGTGTACAACTAAGTACATTTATCCTAACAACGAGAAGCTTACACCTTCTCGGACTTGAGCTGATTCATCACGACATCCAAAGTATTTGAGCTCAAGTAAATGGCTTTTCAAATTGTTGAACACAATTTTTCAAGAGTTTATCAAAAAAATTATTCAAAATATTTCAAAATTGTGTGTCTAACACTCCATTTTTCACTAAATGCTTTAACTGGTATCTATTTCGAATGGGAGCTTTCAAAACCAAAATTTTAATGTTTGTGGACACAAAATTTCAAGATTATTTGTGCGTGTCCAAAACATGTAGTGTGTGAGCATAATTTTTCAAAAAATTACAATAAAAATTCAAAATCTTTCAATAAATAATGTGCTTACACTCACTCTACCCCTCAATATATATATGGTGTCGAACATCAAAGTGTGACAGCATGTGTATTATTGAGGGAAGCAAAAAGAAAATGTTTTTAAACAAAAGAAATTCTTCAAAGAATAAATACAGTTGTTGTCACGTAAAGTGTCAAAAAACGTTGGTTAGCGACTAAGTTCATCTGGCATAGAGTCTCAAGAGCCGTTGTTTGCATCTTCGGGTCGCAACGTTTGAGGGAATGTTAGCGGCTTAGTAACCATCCTTTTTAGATTTTGACACACATTTGACACAACTAGCCTTTTTCTCTTGTTAATAAAATTCAAAAGTTTTCACAATTAGAATCATCCAATATCCGTTTTCTTTCATGTGCTTTCAAAATTCTAAAATAGCCATTTATTCCACAGGTATCAAAAATATCATATGGTATGCTACTTTTTAGTAGGAGAAAACTAGAATAAAATATGTTCGTCTTTGACTCAAGTGCGAAACTCTTTCCTCCTTGTACAAAACTCTTTCATTTAATGATACACATGTGTATAGGGAGCATTTCTTAAAATATGAAACTCTTAGAGTATAAAAAGTTTTGATTTTTCTCACAAACACTTTGATTGATATTCATAAGTTTTTATGGTTTTGATCTTAATACACAACAACCAACTATTTCACGATGATGATGAAGTTATAAAGTGGTAAGGTTAAGTATTATCTAATGATCCAACCAGAGCTGGAGGGATCTACCCAGGGACATTCCATTAGATAGATTAGAAGTCCTTAGGTAAGATGGAATTGAATGAGATTATGAGAAAAATGTTGACTAAGGCATCAGTTATCACCAGAACAAACGCAACATGGTGATAGTAATAACATCTTGGTGAACATTGAAGGGGTTAAAAAATGAAAAAGAAATGTGATGTAAAGGGTGAAAAGAAAGAAGCCCTCCACACAACTAGGCAGAAATCGGGTCAATACATAATCTATCAGATATCATAAAGATGATACTTGTTATTGAATACAAGACATCATGGACCCAGTGATGCAATGCACAACCCTTCCCAACCACTCAAGTTTCTCTCAACATATTCTTGTTTCAATTGTTACGAAGATTAACTTGTTATCTATTGACTTCACTCCGAGATTATTGATATTGAAAAGGTAGCAGTCTGCTCCAGCCTCCGATCACTAAAACCAAAACGCACTTATTGAATCTAGAGCCAAAAGAGATCATATTATAGATCTTGTTAGGATACAATTCCAAAATACACTTAGTGTTCACAATAAATAACACAAGCTGTAGAAAGAGTCCTACGCATTATCATTATATATTTCCAGAACATTCAGAGTGATACTATTTAGTATTTCACGGTGACGAATGAAAATCCTTTAGTATGTCAACACAAACAGCACACGGTAGTGACTATGTGGCGATCTTAAAAAAGATCAAACATGTGATAACTAGAAATCTAAAGTGATCCAGGTTTATAGATTTGACAAGAAACACCAAAATTTGTTGATGCTTGCTTCACAGTTTGCAACAATAACTCACCTATATTCGTCCGTTATCCTAACTTAAAAGGGAAACCGAATATATGAACGACTGTGGAATATCAAAAAAACTCGTTAGTGTCTCTTGATGTGTGTAACACGCCCAAAATGGGTCGCAGCAGAATAATGATCCGGGAGCATTACTTCATGAATACATTGCACAAGATTTGAGAGAACGACTTCTAAATGAGTCTTTTTGAAAAGATACAATTGATTTCCAATGATTGTTTGTTACAAAAGCACACTGCTTTAATTGTTCATCCATGTGAAAACATAAAGATTTTGATACAAAACAAAATATCCCAAAATGTAATGCAGTAAATCTTTAGTGCATTTAGACTCCAAAATGATGCTTCAAATGTATCCATGTTCATGTGCACTTATTGACCTGAGAAAAACATGCTTTAAAACATCAACATAAAGTTAGGGAATTCACAGGTTTATGTATGTATATAAAGTAGGACCACAAGATCTCAAGTGTGTAATAATGTAATGTCACACCCCTACAATGGCAAAAACACGAGAATGCAACATAATGATCAATCATAACCCAAGATACAATATAGAGAAAACTACAATTCCTAACTTCAAGTGTAACCAGACCATCCACCTCGTAACAACCACATTGATTACTCAAATCATAACCAATTCCAAAAAAACTCTTACATAATTCAATGCCCACACAGGGACTAGATCTGAACCTCACCAAACTACCAAAAAATAAAACCAAAAAAAATTTACACAAGCAAAACAACACTCTGAAAAAATCCACTCGGGATCCTTCTAAGTCCGCAATCAAAAACTCAACCAACATAATCTCTTTCACTTCACTTTAAAATGATACTCAAAACGTCAACAATAAAGTTGTGAGCTCGTATGTTGACCTTAAACCCAAAAGTTGTACCAATATTTCAAACAATGGACAATAGTGCAATATGACATTGAATATATATGCAAACAATCCCTAACATAGCTTCCTCGCTAGTCAATCACCATATGTCACTTACGCACCTAAAGGGCCTACCAGCTGGAGCACTAAATTAGGGCAGGACCACACACAAACTAGGGTAGGCGTACCCATCCGCTCCAATAATCACACAAATACTAGGTAGGCGTACCCATCTGATCCAAACAATCATGCAACACATAATATTCACATAGCAGTCATAAGCACATATCTTGTCCAAAAAACAAAACCACATTTCGCACAGTTCAATTCAAAACAGTTCAAAACACATTTGAGTATCATATTCCTCCAACGAAAAAACAGTAAAAATGGGGCTATGAGAACTCACCTCAAGCAAGTCTTTAGCAACCAAATCTTAATCACATAAGCAAATGCAACGACGTCCGCACACGACCTAGTCTAGTTAATGTCCCATTTTAATCATTCATTTCCAAAACAGTCTTCACGTTTGATGCATAGAGTCTAGACGCGTTGTACAATTACCCATAACAATTTAGTGGTGTGATGGTTGACGACATATCCCAACAATCACATCAATCCCATTACTCAATAATTCTTACTTATACTATTAAAGAAAATAGATAAGTAATATAAGTAAATATTTATAATTAATAATTATTAATATATCTCGATAAGTCCATTCGGTAACCTTAGTCACCGCAAAAATAATCATAATAAGGTTGAAAATGGAACGTTTACTCATAATAAAACATCTTAGAGAAGTTTCGAGAAAAATTATATTTTTCGTCTTTTAGTGAATTTATTAAATAAATAAAATAATATTTTATTATTTAAAATCAAATCATTTTTATAGGTAAAATTTCTAAGAATAAACTTTTTACGAAATTTCGACATGACCCGTACGCTCATACAACGTTTTCCAAGGTTTTTAGCCTTTATTCCAAACACTTTTCAAACTTTCGACACTTTTTCGACAAAATTCCAAAATCTTGATCTTTAACGTTTACTAAAACGTTTTTCCCAAAATATCGTTTAATACCACTTCATAACTACATTTCACTTTCAAAAAGTCCGTCAAAACTCTTATAACGACTAAATATCGCTTATTGGGCTTTAAGGCCCAATAAGGGTCCATTAAGATATTTATAAGTCCAAAATACGATCCAAGTCTAAAACCAATGTCCCATTTAATATTCATAATACTTATACAAAAGATAGTAGAAAATAATGGTGTTTAACTGACATAATTCCCAACACTTCACATTAAAAACACGGAGAAACTTTTTACCAGTCCGACAGAACACTACCTCCATTAAGCCACGGCTTAAATAGGCTTATTGGGCCGTGAGTCCATAAGCTCCACAATACATATAATAAGCTTAACCATAAGCTAATAAGCTACGTATCACATTTGGTTACCATCATAAGCTATAAAAATAGTCTACAAACATACACCATATCACAAAAATAGTCAAAATTACTTTCCTAGTGATTTTGAAAAATGACATGGCATTTAAGCCTAAAATAGGCCACGAAATAGCTTAAAAATAAGTCCGAAATAAGCTTTACAAGCTATTATAAAAAATAAGCTATCTAGAAACATATGTTATTTAACAATCACGCCCAAAAAATCAAAAGTACAAAAACCCCCTTTTCCTTCTTTAAATCTGACGAACCAAACACCTCTTTTTATATCCGTTTCGTTTCCAAAAATCAATTTTTACAACGATCAATTTGTACAACTAACATCTATGCATCAATATAAATCCAAAAGGACAAAAAAAATTAATTTTGAAAACTTACAAGAAAATCTTCAAAAATGTAGATTTCGACAGAAAGAAAAAAACTAGACAACCCAAATGTTGTTTAAATGAATACCCAAATACTCGTATCAAATTTGGAAAATATATGGTGGTTTGTGGTGGATGGCGGCGGACGGAACACATACACACCCCTATGTGTGTGTTTTATTTTCTTTGAAATGAAAATGAGAATGAATAGAAAAGTCTATGGGTGGAATATACAATTACAATTTCAAGACCAAAAGGGCTAAAATCATCCTCCTTTTCTCTCATGACCATCTTTGCTGCCCATGTGATTCCTATGGGGTCTCGGTCTTTTCTTTTCCGGTCGGTATCACTTAAATACCGTAAACTTGATCGTAAATTTTCCCCAAATTAATTAGCATTATTAATCACCTAAAAAACTTTTCATTAACCTAGAGTAATTTACATGAACATATTTACACTTAAACCCTTCACAACTCATTTGGACATTAACGGACGTGTCATGACTCGTTTTTTGGCATTTCTCAAAATTCACGGGTCAAACTACCCAGAATACAATTAACATAATAATACCTTTCAAAAGGGATTATTAATCGCAATAAACCATAAATCACCACAATTCTCATAAAATCACCACCGTCAATACATGCATTATCTTAAAAAACTAACCGAAAGTCAATAGTCAAAGACCATAAACGAAATATTCAGAACACAAAAAGTGGAAAATTTACATGTAACAGCATACAATATCACAAAAGTAATTTACGCCTGTGCTAAGCTCGTAACACTGAAGCTACAACATCTATGTACTTGCAATTTAATACCAATAATGTGCTCGTGTAGATGTTTAACCCGCAACATCCAAATCCGACATGGTATACGTCCATTAGTTCGGTACACCGAAGCTAGTGAGCGCTACTCACCCGAACGGGGATGTCAATCCCAAATAGATCTATTTATAACATTCGCGCTTACACCAAGTAATTAACAGTTCATGATTCATGGGCATAGTGGGTTATCGCTACTTAGGCAAACTCGTAATTTGTTTAAAAGTGTACTTGCGTCCAAATGTAAAACAATGCATGTTTCTCACCCCGAGAGTTGTAAATATATTGTAATCGTGTAAAATGGGGCTATGAACTCACCTCAAGTGAAATGTATTGATTATAGAAAATCAATGAAGTGAAACGTCACGTATGATCCGAAGTGCAACTAATTAATTATAGGTCTTATGACATCAAATAACGTCTATTTTATAGCATTATTTATCCCATGTTATTAACCTATTTTGTATAATTATTGCAAAGAATTGTTACTTAATCGGTTTATATTGTGAGATTGCAAGTAATAATGGAAAACTCATTAAAAGATTATGCAAAAGGCGCGCATTTTGGAGCTTAATTAAGATAATTTAAAAGATTACTATCTAGAAGACCATACTCCGTAATCCATCAAGCAAGATACGGCGTATCCGTGCCTTCACTCACCAAAGACCACAAAGGAAACTTGTTCAATACATCGTATCCAGAGAAGACCAATACGCCGTATTGGAAATATAGTATGTGAAGATTCTAGAAGATATCAAACGTGGTCCCTACTCCAAGAAACCCCCAATACGCCTTATCCAATCCATTAGATATGCCGTATCGAACCGACTTCCAGACAATATAAATGGAAAACTCAAAACGAGTTTTAAGTGTGCTAAATCATATTCTAGATACCTAAACCATAAAGATCGATTTCAGAAGAGAAAAAGAGCATAAGAGGCGTCAAGCAATGATTATCGAGTCCATAGAAGACAACGTGTAATTCCAAATACTTTATTAATCGTTGCAGTTTTTTGGTAATGCATTATTTAACTCGGTAGTTTACCTTGGCTAAGAAATTGCTCTTGTATTATGACGTTGAAGGCTAATACCTTCGGGAATTATCTATTATTATGAAGATTCGAATGTTTTTTATTAATTTAGTCTGATTTCCATGATTTAAACCGTTGTATGCTTGTTTATTTATCAATAAACATGTTTAATGTGTCTTTTGTATCGACTATCAATCAACTGGATCATGTGAAACGGACCAAGGTAATATAGAGTCCAGATAGCTCTCCATATAGTGATTATGCATAAACCACTAGGACACAAAATGACCACTTACCTTAGATTAGTGAGCTTAAGTTGGACCGTAGGTGACCCTTGGGATAACGAGTACGTCTTATTAAATTGTAAAGAATTGGTAGTGGACTACTAGTGTATAAATTTCACTAAGCATTAAGTGGGAAAAGTCTCTATTAGCTAAGTTTAACAAGGAACACATTGCTTAATCCTAAGATAGATTCTAATCAGCAAATAAGGATGCTTAATGCGATCTTTAATTGTAAAAGAATTAAGTGTCTAGTCTTAGGAAGAAGTCCCTCCTAAAGTCTTAAGTATGATATCACCTCGAGTGAAAGAAATCATTGCACTTAATAAACAAACAATGTTCTAACATATTAATAATGGTTAATAGAGTTTTTTCCTTTATTTGGCTCGACCGCTCTTTGATCTTCTGTTATTTGATTTTGCGGGTAAAAGTGCCTTGAATTGATTGTAGTCACCAACCAAACCCTGGCCATCTCTCAATGCGAAACCCCCCCATTACCTGTTAGGAATTAGGAAAGTTAGACTAACATAGGTTTAGCATAGGTTTGACTTAGATTAGAATTAACTTAGTTTAGATAAACCAAAATATAAATAAATTGATAGATTTAACCTCGCTTCAAGTATTCGACACCCTACTTACCACAAATCTACACCTGACCGTGTACACTGCATAGCCGTTAAAGAATCTTTATGGTAAGTCCGACAAAATATAAATTAAAAACTTAAATCTTAAAAATAAACACCACACAACGACACGATCAAGTTTTTGGCGCCGCTGTCGGGGAGTAAAAATTAATCTTGATTTTTATTTTATGTTTTGGTTTTTAGCATTAGATTCTAACCCCTAGGAGTAGTGTTAATTAGAATCAGACATGTATATTCCTTGTATATTTTGTAATATTTTATTAATTGTTGCTTGTATATTTGTGTGTTTTAATTTTGCGTATTAATAGATTTCTTAGATACATGTTCTGGTCGAATAAGTCGAAACGGCGTCTCCCTTCCATCTGGATACGGCGTTTACAACTTTCTTCCAAACAGCTAATTCATTCCAACTGAATAATAACAGCGTATCCACTTCATTGGATACGGCCAATCGATCATACTAGAACAAATCAAAATCTGATTTACGTATTTGAATTCCGTGCTAAAAAAATTCTATCTTTCTTTAGAACAAATTCTACGATTGTTATCCCTTGTTAAGTAGTGCATGACAAGAGTTCACAAACGAACTATTCCACAACATACAAAGACCAAACAGAATTTCGATCATCTCGAGATACTTCAAGACACTAAGCTTACATGCATCGCTTGATTCAGTTTACTTTCTGACCAAGAAAACCGGAGGAAGAAGTTACTGCAACAAATGGCGGAAACTAGTGGAGCAGTACATGACAAGACCAAGCTGACTATAATCAGGATTGCTAGCAGATAACTTTTGAACTAAAGTGCCAATTTCTTAAGGAACTACGAACTAACACCTTCAGCGGTTCGGATCATGAAGATGCAAACAAACACATTGAGAAAGTTCTTGAGATCGAAGATCTATTCCACATTCCTAATATTACTATAGACCAAGTGATGCTTAGATCCTTCCCCATGTCCCTTACCGGAGCCGCAAGTCGATGGCTAAGAAACAAACCAACTGGTTCGATTACAACCTGGGAAGATCTGAAGACTAAGTTTCTAAGCAAATATTGCCCACCTGCTCGTACTGCAAAGAAAATGGAGGAAATCAACAACTTTCAACAAGAGCCGGATGAAAACCTCTATCAAGCTTGAGAACAATTTAAAGTGCTCTTGATGAAGTATCCTCAACACTATTTAACGGAGATGCAGGAGGTAGTCTTGTTCTATAATGGATTGGATGTTCCAACTTGACAAATTCTTGATTCAATAGGTGACATACCATCAAAGACTGCTGCTGACGCAAAACAGCCATCCAAGAAATGGCTGAATACTCTCAAAAATGGCACAATGAAACATCAAGAGTCAGAAGTACTAAAACTTCTGATGGATTAGCAGCAATACAAGCACAACTGAACAACCTTGGAAGAGAAATCAAAAAGGTAAATGAAAAAGTTTATGCTGCTCAAGTAGGATGTAAACAATGCAAAGGACCCCATTACACCAAAGATTTCCCACTCAAAGAAGAAGGAAAAACTCTAGAAGAAGCTTACTACACGCAATTTGATGGACCTTTTCAAGGAGGGGGATATAGAGCAACAGCTCTAGGTTACTATCAAAGGAACAACGCAAATCCTTCGTACCAAGAACGATGGGAATCAATGGAAGATACCTTGAGAAAATTTATCAGAGAATCGGCTAAAAGACACGAGGAAAACTCCAATTTGATCAAAGAGATCCGAGCTTTAACAGATGCTGCCATAAGGAACCAAGGAGCATCAATTAAAACTTTAGAAATTCAAATCGGCCAAATGAGTAAGGTACTACAGGAAAGGGGATTTGGAAGCCTACCCAGCTCTACTGAAGGGAAACCCAATAGATCAAGTTCCAAAGTCTTTCAACTACCATTGTAGCTTGATTTATACCAAATACCCATAATGATCCTCACAATGACGCTAGTATCCACTAGGACATAACCATACACCTGATGTAACGAGACAAATAAACGACGATTCCGTTCCAAGTCGTTTGGAAATGGTTACTACTGTGAAGAAAAGAAGGGATCATATGGACCACAATTCTCGGAAGCTAACTCTGAAGCTTCACATATCAATAATTCCATACCTAGAAAGGAGAAAGACCTAGGGAGTTTCACTTTACCCTGCTTTATTAATAATGTTTGCTTTGATAATGCCCTTGTTGACTTACGAGCTAGAGTTAGTGTTATGCCTCTCTCGACCTACCTTAACTTAGGATTAGGCGAATTAGCTCACACTAAGTTGAGAGTTGAATTGGTAGATAGGACAGTGAAATATCCCAAAGGAATAGCTGAAAACGTACTAGTAGGAATTGGTAAATTTACTTTCCCCATAGACTTTGTAATTCTTGAAACCCTGATATATCAAAGTGCCCTTGATCCTCGAAAGACCATTTTTGTCTACCGCCCGTGCTAAGATTGATGTTTACAAAAGAAAGATTACTTTAAGGGTCGGGGAAGAAAGGATTGTTTTCACAAGTGTTAAACCTACTAGTAGTTTAATTAAGAGGGTCTACATGCTAAGTTTGAGAGAAATAATGGAACTTGATTTAGAAGCTAGGCTAATGGGAGAGACTTTGGTGTTAAATAGATCATTAGACCTTTCTTGGAAGATTACATTGAACTAAATGATCTAAATGAACCATTTAGCTTTAGGAGAATCAAGAGATGATTTGATGCCCACCATTAAGGAATGTGAGGTAATTAAGGAATTTAGAACTAGGGATGATAAACGTTGTAACACCTCCAAAAATTTGTCGCAGCGGAAATATATCCGGGTGCATACATCATAATACAACTTCACAATATACAAGATAACGACCTCTAAAGGTCTTTGAAAAAGTAATCTCGTGATTTTCTTGTAAATTGATGTAAGATTTAGTCCCGAAAATTTGCATCACAATTGAAAAGCTTGAAAGCGATACAACGAGATTTAATCATTGCCATATGTACGTAATAAAACCATGATGGAAATCTGTTAAAATTTCGACTCCTATGCCATCAAGTAAGCCAAAAGTCACTAATTCACTTAAGAAAAACATGCTTAAAAATGTCAACATAAAGTTGGTGAGTTCATAGATTTTTGTAAGTATAAATGTAATTGTTGAAATCAAAAGGTTCATAAAGTATGTATGACTATTTCAATCCTTATAATAGTTGCGAAAATGTAAGTGTAAATGTAGAACCGAAAGAGTATAGTGTCTACTGCTTCACCACAGTATAATGAAAAATGTTTAGTAATCAGTAATGTTCAACAAAGTAGTGTGGACCACAAGATTTCCAAAATGTATGTGACTACTAACAAAACAATATCACAAAAAAGTATCTTACTGTTGCGCTAACTTATGACACCGAAGCTAATTTTAGCATATAAAATGCCAAAGTGTATATGCCCTACTGTGTTTGACCTAAACACCATGAATATGACATAAATATCCGTTTATCGAGAGCCCCGTGGGTAGTGAGCGCTACTCACCCGGATAGGGATAATTAGTTCCAATAGATCTATTTATAACATTCACGCTTTCTAAGACCAATCCAATTAGTTATACTATAATTAACGGTTCATGATAGTTTCGGGCAAGAAGTGTCAAATCAGCTACTTAGCACCACTAAACAGGAGATGATAACCGAAAACACTTGTCCAATGAAGAAATAACCATTGTATTTATAAACAGCTTTAAATACTTAAATCCATAAGTAGAAAGAGTGTGATAACAATCAAGTAATCAAGTTTGTAATTGAGTATAAGTATGAATATTAAACAATTATGTAATTAGCATATTCTCCCCCGAGATTGTAATGTAATTGTAAAACACGTGAAAGAGGGCCTCTAACTCACCTCGATGTAGAAGAACGATGGCAAAAGATGGCAAATATTAACATACACACGACTAAACCGGGACGGTCGACCAAAAAGTTACGGTTTATCTTAACGGCTAAATCCCACTACTCTAGAATGATGCATTTGGGTTTCCCGATGAATGGTTACATCAACGCGACATGTTGATAAAAGGGTTTAGATTTCAAGTTGTAATAGTGTGTTGGTTGGTTAAATAAAATAAATCGAAAAGCAAACGCAAAGTATGTAATATATTCAGTATATATTAAATATGAAAAGTGAACAAGTATATAATTCATATGGTGAGTTATATAACAAAGACAAACAATCAATTAATAATCGAGGTATATAATACATTTGGCAGTATTAATAAGAAACGTGAGAAAATAATTGAAACAAATATTTTGACACATTTTCCGGAAATCACCCATTTAATTAATAAATCGTTCTTGCATAAAAGCAAACGTACGTTTTAAAGTTTTGAATCAGATAAATGACATCCTTAAAGCTTTTATAAAAGTTATGTTTTTATCTTCTAATCGGGAATTATAAAATATTATTTTCTAATTTAGTAATTCTTTCTGTGACGGGTTGTAGCCTAAAATAGTTGTCTCATTTGTAAAAGTAAGGTTTTCCGTTTTGTTTGTCGGTTTATTATTGTATAATAACAAAATTAATAATCAAAAACTATATAACCCTGTCCTTAACCGAGTGTCAAAATAATTGAAAGTTTTAGTGAAACAATACAAGTAAAGAAATTATATAAATTTCACATGACCTTTTCCGTTATATGACGTTCCCATTTACAAACTCCACTGTTTTTCACCTTTTAATCAATCAATTCATGATGTTAATACCCGATTAATTCACTATATATCTAAACTAAACAAAACAGTAAAATAGTCACATTTATTAACCAATTAAACACCAATTAGATCCGTTTATATTTATAAAATCTTACGATATATTTATTAGTCAATTTATATAAACCAAACGCACCCTTGTTGTAAAACAGCGAACCAAACACGCCCCTTTGGTGTTTTTGCTAAACCAAATGCACCCTTTGGTGCTTTCTGCTAAACCAAACGCACCCTTTGGTCGTTTCTGCTAAACCAAACGCATCCTTTGGTCGTTTCTGCTAAACCAACCACACCCTATGGTCGTTTCTGCTAAACCAAACGCACCTTATACAATTTTTTAAACCAAACGCACCCTATGTTGCGTTAACCACATAAACGAACATACCCTTGTGGTGTGGTGGCTGCCAAACGCACACTTGGTAGTGGCTGAGCAAAACCAACGCACCCTTGGTGGGTGGTGCGTGGCTGTGATGGTGATGGTGTTGTGGTGACGAGGTGGTGTGGCAGCCGTGGAGGAGATGGTGTGCTGGTGATGGGTGACGTCGTGGTGATGATGTAAGGGGTAGTGATGCTGTTTTAGGGTGGTGGTTCGGTGTGTGTGACGAGGTGACGATGTGAAGTGATACCGTGTTAGAGGAGGTATGAGGAGGTGGATCGTGTAGGTTGGCGAAGAGGAGGCTGGTGGTGCAAAGCGGCTGTGGCCGGAATATGGCCGGAGGCGACGCCGTATTTTAGAGAGGGAGGAGTGTGTGTGGTGGAGGCTAGGGTTATGAGAAAACCCTAATGTTAACACTTATATATATTAGAAAGTTATAAAACCAAGTAGCAAGTATATGGTAGTTTAGGGTTAATATTGTAAATATTACTAAATGGGACCAAAAGTGTAACTTTTGTTAAATAATGGTTCGAGACTCGTTTGAGCAACTAAACGATGAATCAAACACTAAACCTGCACCATGGGTTCCAAATGATTTTTTCCATGAAAATGGTATTACAAACTAGTTATCCAAAAACTTTTATAAAATTATTTTAAAAATTTTATTATTTATTTTTTGTAGTCATATGGGGTCTCGGGTAAGCTTTGTTCGTAAAAATACAACTTTAACTCGAACATTTGCGTTTTTAACAAACATTTCCGAATAATATGATAAATAATTTATTAAATATCTTTATTTAATAAAAAGCGATAATTAAATATAATTTAATTATTTTCTGTGTCGATACTGTTGTTCTCGTTTTCCAAATTTTGCGAGGGTATTTATCATTATTGCTTGTATTCGTGGGTCTCGTGCTAATACAGAAAAGTTTTTCTGGAATGTCGTTTTACATCAAAATTGCTAGAGTCTTATTCGTGAAAACGTGATTTTAGTTGGTCGTTTTTTTATAAGTCAACTTAGGAATAACAAATATCCATTCTCGTTTTCAATCCAATAAGTAAAAAAATAATTGCTCATGAGAGAAATATGTAATAATAAATAGATTTATTATTATAAAAATGTTTCGAAAAAATTACCGTTACGCGTAATCGTTTTTTAAGTGACAAAACAAGATCAAAGTCAAAAAGTCAATCGACCCGAAAGTCAAAGGGTAAAATAGTCGATTTAAATTCCGAAAATTGCCGGTTGTCACAGTACCTACCCCTTAAAGAAATCTCGTCCCGAGATTTAATTTGTGTTAACCGATTGTGTGACCAAGAAAAGATTTAAGATTTAATAAACCAGTTCTAAACAAGACGCTGATAACTTTAATCAGCAAAATTCAATGTTTTGACACTTCTTAATATACATAGATTTTCGCTAGGTTTGAGCAGGATATTTAATCCATCAAAATAGGTATCTCAAAAAAAAATATCATCACAGAGTCTATGACTGAAATAAAGCTTTTATAAAGAAAGTCTCATAATAGTGAAAACATTAAAGAAGAAAGTGTAGTCGCGTGAGTACGTTTGTATAAAGTGTTAAATGTTCAAGGACAGAGTCTCGCTTCTGATATCTGTAATGTTCAATGATTAATAACAGACGAGGCTAATGGATGTAGGTATTCAACTTACTTGGCAATACCAGGATGTATCGCGACCTAAGTCTTCGTACTAGTGGCCCGAAATGAATAGTTCGACTAGATGTTTCGTCAATAGGTGTTTATCTGGTTTTAAGTGGGTTGCATACCTATTTATAAAATGTGTCCAAGCAAGGACGTGCTCCAAGGACCCAAAACACACTAAACCACGACAGCAAAAAACAAATGGTGATGGGATGTGGAGAGTAAGGACATTTCGAGAAACAATATCCCTAGTATAAAGTTTAACAAATGAGGGGATCTCGCGAGAGAGCTTAGGTGATAGGTGATGGAAGATTGTACTCGGCCTGTTAGCTCCACAGACAGTTCATGATCGTAAATATTTGTAACGGCAAAAGTAATAACTTAAGAATGAGATAAGGTAGTTCAAAATGGCCTTAAGATTCTGCTGAGTGGTAAGACACGATTATGTTTCTAGACCTTTTTAACGGATTCCGTGATTTTTCGGTTCGAGTATTTATACTCGTGTCATATGATACATTAAGGCCCACTCATTTTATAATCCTTATTTACATAAAGAAGCGTGCCAAAATTATATGTAAGCAAGAATGATAAACTTATTGATCGGTGATTTACAATTATTATTTAAATGAAGACGTCCCGTCCTTTTCAATAAAGATAATTATAATCAACCTACATAATAATTTTCTAGATGCAATACAGTACCACACAACCTTCAAGGTGGTGGATAAGCATGACCAATGCCATTTGTTCTAATGAGTATGGAACGATTGTTTACAACTCGCATCGAGACGGGGAGCCAAAAACAATCAGGGGAAATCGACATAGTGTTCAAAATAGTTAATGAGTACTCGGTTAAAGTAAATAAGATAAAAGTCTTTATAAACGAGTTAACATAGCAATTATCATATCAATCCTTCTATTACAAGTCACCGCCCATACTAAACTTGTAATACTATATTTCATACAAAATCCATGTAACAAGAATTAATGATGCATATCAGTAAATACTTATGTAAAAGTTATAAAAAAAAATTAAAGACTATTGTTTAACTTACAATGTCTAAGAACAAAGTGAGACCATTGTGCAACTCACAATGTCTAAGAAGTAAAATGAGACCATTGTGTAGCTCACAATGTCTTAAGAAATGTTCTGGTATTTATATAATTAACTCTTATATAAATAAACGTACGATATACGCAAAAGGGATGCAAGCATATATATTATATATATGTATGTCATGTAAGCACTTAATGTAACAAGTAATGTAAGCAAGTAAGCAAGTAGTGTGTATGCACTTTGAAAATGTTTGCTGTGATGCAATGCTTGTAAAAACGGTTATAGTCTAGGGTAAAATATGCAACCTAGTTCTCTATAGTGCTCTGATACCAATCTATAACACCCCCAAAATGTGTCGCAGCGGAAATATGTTCGGGGCGTTACTTCATAATACAACAGCACAAGATACAAGAGAACGACCTCTAAATGTGTCGTTTGAAAAGTAATCTCGTTGATTTCTTAAATGAATGTAATATTTGTCCCCATAAATTCATCACAATGAAAAGCTTGAAAGCGATACACATGATTTAAAATCATTGCATGTAAATAAAATCCATGAATGAAATCGTTATCAAATTTTAGACTCCAATGCACTCAATAAGGCATCATCCAAATTCACCTGAGAAAAACATGCTTAAAAAATGTCACATAAAAGTTGGTGAGTTCATAATTTATGTAATATAAATTAAATGTAGAAATCAAAGGTACATAAAGGTATGTCTGACTATTTTCAATCCTATAATAGATCCTAAATAACTGAGTAACTTTTGAGTTCGAATATAAGAGTAATACCTTTCGCTTTTTTCAAGTATTGCGTGGTTCTTCAATTGCTGCGCATTAGTCCAGGAGCTTCATCGCCTGCCCACACAAAGCAAAGGGAAATTTACCAATACAATTCACAACAAAAAAATAAAACTCTAAAACTTTTATAAAAACTAAACCTTTTTCTGATTTTTTTAACGCTGATCTTTTTTCTTCTTTTTACTCATCTTTCGGTCTTCTTTGAAACCCGACTCGGAGACGCATCAATGGCTGTGACGCTGCGTCAAAACAAGTATGCAAGGCCCGTATTGACATCTGAAAATGTGTTGAAAACCTGTCACATTCAAACCTGTCACACACCTTAATTCGTGTTTTATTTTTGTCACCGTAGTGACTCCAAATACATAAAAGAATCTATATTGCGGGCTTATGGTGTGCGTAGTTTTCGGCTTACGTTTCATAAGCTCACTTTACGTGGCTTATTCTAAAATTTTAGGCTTATATAAACTCATTATGACTCGATAAGCTTATATAAGCCAAAAAGTTTCAAAATAAGCCACAAAAAGTGAGCTTATGAACCATAAGCCGAAAACCACAAAAGCCATAAGCTTGCTATAGAACTAATCATATTCATCATATGCTAGAAAATAAATCCAATATAAATAAACTAAAAACTAATCTCCAATCAAAACCATTTTCACAAATAGCGGAGGTGTTTGTTTCGGCTTCTATAGCCGGCTTACGGCTTATTTGGTTTTGGGTTTATGTTTCATAAGCTCTTTTTTGTGGCTTATTTTGAAACTTTTATGAGCTTAAACTCATTATGACACAATGGACATATAAGCCGTAAACTTGATATATAAGCTAAAATAAACACCTCGCTCACACTACACAGCTAATCATATTCAAGATTAAAAAAACTAAAAACTGATCTCCAATCAAAACCATATTCACAAATACCAATTAAGAAAAACATGACCACACAAATTAAGCAAGAATTAGTAAAATCAAACACAAATTAAACAATAATTAAAAAAGGGGGTTTTATCACCTGACTAAAGATTCTGGACTGATTTTTTGCTGACTATGAATCCCTTTAGTAGCTTAGCCCTTTTCTAAACCCTCGGCACCTGCAAAAATAGGGAGAAAACAGTTGATAGATTAATCAATTAAAACAAAAAAATACCACAACTGAAGATGAAGATAAAGCAAATCTCTAAGATCCTAAAATTCAATACAACGTGATCACACAACAAAACCAACATCTAAAAACAAAATAAAAATTATAACAATCTAAATCAAACAACAATCTTGATTCAAAGAGAATCACTTACATGCAATCAGAGGATTTGTGGTTTTTTTAGAGAGATGTTGTTGTGTGTGTTTTTAGTAAAATGTGACAGAGAGTGATATGGGAGGCTGGGAAAATACCGTAAATATTAATGGTAGTAGGAGAGTGGCAAAACAGTAAATAAGAGCCATGAAAAACGTGCATTGGGGACACATTTACCAAGAGTGTACCGCTCTTCAGTAAAATGTATTGATGAGATATATTGTTTGTACGCTCGTATAGCGGTGATGATGTGCATTCTAGATAATCCGCGGTGTACAATTACACTATACCTAAACATAACACTCTCATAAAACATAGACATTAGCAAATGAACCTTATCAATTATTCGGCTTATTTCTATCATATTAGTGTGGTGACAGCTATACATATAGTATATTTAGTAAACGATATCCCATCTACAGTGAACATGTCGAACCAATTTATGGATGATCAGAATTTAGAAAATGAAGTTGTACATTAAGTCTAAAAAGTGATCGGTGACTGTGTCACACCCCCAGACGGGGCCTGGACGAAATACGTGTCCGGTGGCATAACTTTATTGAGCATCTCAAGTACAAAGCATAAAGAACGACCTCTAAGGATACGTTTTGAAAAATAAACACCGTTGCAAAGTTTTAAAATAATAATAATAAGTTTTACATCGATTAAATTTAAAAGATTCAAAGTTAAAATGCGGAAGCTTAAATAAGTTCAACAACGGTATTTATAGACATAGATAAATCTCTAGTAAACCGGTACAGGCAAATAGTCTTCACATAAATCAAGCAACAGCATCCATGATAAGTACCTGAGAAAAACATGCTTAGAACGTCAACATAAAGTTAAGTGAATTCATAGGTTTAGTTCAAACGTTGTTATAGTAGACCACAAGATATCAAAACGTATGCGACAGTTATAACAGATACAACTTCACATAAAAAAGTATTTACGTTGCACTAAGCTCATGACACTGAAGCTAATTACGCA